>WKFP01015175.1:2917237-3040451 GCA_011057875.1 Pterocles orientalis
TCTTACCCTGTCGATGATTATTTTATTTTACTCAGGGACTAGCTTTCTATCTGTATCTGGGTCGGTATTAAGCTTAGCTTCCAGTGTTAATTTTCATGCTAAATATTCTTAATTTGTTCCTCCTTTGTACGCAGCTCCTTGATCCAGTAAATCTTCTTGTCCCTCCTACAGTGTCTCTGGTTCTGAATTGTCATGATTCAGTGAATCTGCAGAAAAACTATTTTAATTATCCTCCCTTTCTTTCTTTACATCTTTTGCTAGGATGTCCAAGCCTCCCGCGGAGGGAACATTCCTATCCTCCTTCAGCTCCCCTGAGGCAAACAGAAATTTTTCACGTCAGGTTATTTTCTCATCTCACAAATCACACTGGATCAGCACTTCTCAGTGCTGCGAGGTAGATTTCTGTGGGGAGACTCCAGCTGCAGGAGAAGGAAGACACAAGCTCAGGGGAGTCTGCCAGAGAAAAGGGATATTCAGTCTCATTTATGTAATATTTGGCAAAGCCAGAGAGAGGCCTGGTCTGCTGCATTGCTCTCTGTGCCACAGATTTTAGCTAGATCAAGTGAAAGAAGAAAAATCAAATCTGCAAAATTTGTAGCTGATAGCTGTTTTTTCGGATTCTGGTTATTTTTTTTTTTTTTTGGGAGGGGGGGAGGGTGAGTGGTGGGCGTGGGGGAAGGATGGATAGATAATCTCCCAGATGTATTGAATTCAGCCCAAAAAGCACAGCTGTCTTTGCTCAAATTCCAATAGTCCTAAAAACAGGTTTCTGGGTATCCCAAGACCTGAGAAGAAAACATCACAAACTTTGCAAACAATTAGGACTTGCTTCATGCTCTTACTAATAAGGCAACTGCCTAGATGGCAGCTCAAGTATTAGTGCAGTTAGTTGAAAAAAAAATGACAAAAACCTGGATAAAGTTCTTCCCTCTCAGGCTCAGCACTGTCAATCATCCATTCAGGCTTCAGAAGTTCCCCAGTGCTCTTTGTTCAGCAAGAGGCTTACTGGAACCACCACATACTGTGTCAAACTACCAGGAAATCCTTTATCAGTACATCCTTTTGAAACTGTCATTGAACTCTATGGACCTAAAGAGTGATAAGCATTAATAATACCATGTTCTTTTTATCCATGTGTCTCTCAGTTTAGTTTCAGATGGCTTTATCTTGAAGTCAGGATTTTCATTTTGAGCTAGTCTGCTTCAATTCCCCCCCTCCTTGCCCTTTGAAAAGTGTTGCTTAACCCATCACATATGGATATGTATAGCAGAAAAATATTAAACCAGTTCCTATCTAAAGTCTGGGCTTTTTCTTTGTAACTTAGAATTTTTTTTTTTTTGGCAAGTGCATGAGCAGCCTGTTTACCATGGTCCACTTGCATAAGCCCCATAAGCATAACTAGTCAGAGTGCTCAGTTTTCTGTGGTTTAACATTGGGGATTTTTTTTGTTTGTTTTCTGACGTGCTGTTTTTTAGGTTTAAAATCATAAAGCAGAGGTGGGAAGCAAGAATCTGATCTGTTTCTATATCCATGGGCTATTCTGATCTTAGCATCCTTAAGAACATACATACAGCCACACCCAGCCATCCAAGCAGAACAGGATCCAGAAGGATCAGCAGAACATCTGAGTACGAAACCAACAGTTTCACTTCCCAGTGAGTTTATCTTCTCTTTTTGCAGGAAGGCCAAGGAATTTAACCAGAATCCAAATATGTGCATGTGGAAACTATCTTGTAAAGAGAATTGAATCTGCAGACCAAAAGCTTGTCTTTACATGGTACAAAGAATTTGGGTGAGTTTCAGCTATACGTTCCCTGCCATCCATTGGGGGTGGCTTTGGGGCAGCTGCCAAGTGATGACACAGCAAGGGAGATGTAGTTCCTGGTCTTGGATCTAATAATAGATGATATATGGACTAGTCTGAAATAAGAGTGTAGACTTAGCCAGAATATGCTACTCAAGTGAAATCACTCTGCTAAAGACTCTACAATTTTCAGCAAGGCAGCTTGGTTAAATCAGCAAAAGAATGCAAGGGTGTAAGTGCAAAATTAAGAAACTAAATCCCAGATCTTCAGAACTTCTCATCTATCTTCTACATAAACATCTGAAATCTACAGGGCTTAACATGCCCTGAAATACTGTGGATACTTTGACAGTCCACAGCAGCTAAGCACTGAGTCCACAGTAAATCATAGCAGATGCTGGGCTACCTCTAACTGTCTTCCACTTACCTTACAAAAGTCTTTCTCAAATACACATGATAGAGGCTCCTGCAGAAAACACAGGGATTGCAAAAAAAGTAAATTATGCTATCGGCATGACCATGACTCTTTAGAATACAATAGAATAGAACAGAACAGAACAGGTCCAGTTGAGAGGGACTTAAAACAAGCATCTAGTCCAACTGCTTGACCACTTCTGGGCTGACCAAAAGCTAAAGCATATTTTTAAGGGCATTGTCCAAATGCCTCTTAAACACTGACATGAATGGTACATTCACCACCTCTCTAGGAAGCCTGTTCCAGTGTTCGACCACACTCCCTGTTTCCTATCAAATTTGAGCCTCCTCTGACACAGCTTTGAACCATTCCCATATGTCCTATCACTGGGTACCAGGGAGAAGAGATCAGCACCACTCTCTCCACTTCCCCTCCTCAGGAAGCTGTAGAGAGCAATGAGGTTGCCCCTTAGTCTCCTTTTCTCCAGACTAGTGGTTTCAGCCCTTCAGTACTGCAAGTATAGCCGATGAACACTCATCTCGACCTGCCCATGTCTGTCTCATGGGACTCAAAGTCTCCTTGTCAAAAAGATCGAGCTGACTCTGAAAACAGTCTAGATGGAAGACAGTGCTCTCAGTCCTTTGTGCTGGAACAATGGCATCATTATTTAGAGAGTGAGAGAAAAAGCGGTCAAACTGAGTCTAAATCCCCTGGCTTACAGCACTTGCAGGAGATGTGCTGTTGAGTTCCTTGTCCATTAAACATATGCCATAAGTTACAGTGAAGAAATAAAGAGTGGCTTGGAATGAGTGAAAAATTGACTAATTTTTTTTTTTTAAGTCATTGACATAACTGAGGGCATTGGGAACTCTGCAGTTATTTCACTGCTTGATTTTTCGTTTTAGGAATAGATTTTCCAGGAGGTCGAATTTAAGAGCAGAATGACCATCCCATGGGTCAGCTGAGGGCAAAATATCTGACAGCACAGCCACATATCCTCCCCCAGCACATGCTGACATACTTATAGAGGCTGGCATGCCTGAAGGCTTCTTATAATTTATTCTGTCTTTCCTACAGTCCCTGAAGCACAAATAATCGGAAAGCTGAGGCCTTGCTATGCTCCAGCTCTTTTGCTCCCCCACACTACATTCCCTAGGGTAAGCACTGGAGCAAAGCACAACTTCTATAGCTCACAGTAGCATAGGAACTCATTTATATAAGGCTTATTATTGAAGACCCTTGTCCGTCCCCTTTAAGTATCCTGGATACTAGGCAACAGAATATATACCTGTGCAATAACGCTGGTATAGTTCATCAAGTTCAGTGAACCAGCTGCATAGATTTTCTCTCCCTGATTGAAAAACAATATGTATTTAAAGAACAGTTCCCTTTTTAGGCTGTAAAGATTTGTAAAGATATTATCTATCTGGCAAGATTGTATGTTTAATTAAAGCTGTTAATAAAATATTTGCTTTACCCATGATCCAGTTTTGCAAAAAGTGAGTCTTCAGCTTTAGCCTCAGTAAAGGTGCAGTCCTGGAACAGCACAAACGTACATGGCAATGTTTCAAACAGAGGTCAAGAATTAATCAAACTGGAGAGCTTGTCTTTAACCTACAGTTATGATAATAAGACAATATTGAAAAAGAAGCCACCAGGGTTTTAAAAGAGAGTCTTAACTCTGAAAAGCCCTAATTTCTGGGTCTTGATTTCAAAACCAGAAATAATATACCTGTAATGTTTATGTCTGTGTGTAAAGATTTCCTTACACCGTCACTAGACAAACCAACAGCTACTCCATGGTTTGGTATAATTGATGTGCAACAAGTTTATCATAAAAGGGACAGATTTGGCTCTTCCATGGAAAGATGATTGACAACAATAGTGCATTATCTTCTTCCACACTGCTCAGCACCAGAAGAAGCTGAGTGTTGCGGAGGAATGGACATGTCTTCCTCGGCCATGAACTCTCTGTGTCCTCAGAGTGAACTGTTCTTTCTCCCCAGCCATACTGCCCTGGCTGACACCACTGAGAGTCTCACTTAAGTCAGACATCTCTTCAATCAACTGCTGCTCCATGTCCCTCGATGTATATCCTGTCCAAGTTGCCCCACCTATCTCCCTGTCTGCTCCCAGTATCCTTACCCTGCCCTTCTCTGTTCATCCTACACAATCTTTTCCTTTCCGCTATTGCATTGAAGCATTTTTACATTTTCCCTTGATATTCACTCCCCGTTTGTTGTCCTTCATCTAGTGTTCCACCTTCCAACTCTTCAGTCCTGTTTTTGGCAAGGAGGTTCTCGTTAATCAGATTAATTTCTCATTACTCACCTGCTCCTGTTTTCATGCTTACACAGATTGTCCTGATCTTTCCACCTCATTGATTCCCAGTCCAGCTCTTCCCTGTGTCATTCCCCAATACCCTTTCTCAGTCAGCTCCAGACTATAACTCTCTCTTCCACCAACTCTTTGTCACAGTTATTTTGCTTCATACAGCTCCTGTTACTGCTCTTCTCCGCACGGTCTTCTTGCTTAATGTTATTGCCCTTCTTCATGTCTCCTCGCTCTTTACATTCACATCACTGTTCCCAGTATGTGCAGGGAACCATATTTGTGGGTAGAGAGAGACAGACTTCTTGCTCTCAAAAATTGCGTGGAAAAACCAGCTTCTTCCTTCCAGCCCTTCCTCTGAATAGACAGAATATAGAGGACCTGAATGTGAACCATCAACAAGGATTTGCCGACTAATATTATTCCTTAGCAAGGTGAACAAAAGGACAGTAAAAGGGCTGATACAATAACCTACTTCCTTGCCAAGTCTTTAATTCCTGATCCACAGTGTAGAGCCACTGGACCCTCTCAAATGTTAAGGGAGTTTTAATATGGATAAACCAATATTTTTTTTCCTAGTTTCATTCTTGGAAACAGCTGAATAAAGTGGGTTATCTTTACAAAAAGCAGCCACAAGCAGACAGCAGCATAGAAAATGTCATCTTGAAGAGTCAAATTTAAAAACATTTTTATTAGTAGCTGAAAACATGGGAAATATTCTTACAAGAGGAGATGTTATCCAAACATAATTATGGATTGTATACCATTCTTGATGTAATATGATTTAAATTCATTATCCATCTGTAGTGAGAGAAGAGATGTATTTTAATTAATGTGCCACATCTAACATTGCTGAGTCCAAAAGCTGTGATAGATAGTGATAGATTAGAGGAGGTCAGTGGCTCATGACAAGGAGGAGTTACTGATTATGCATTTGGTGAAAAAACCCCTTGAAAATCTTCAGAGAACTCTCTTTCATAGGAAAATCTTCAAATAATGCTATTAATTCTTGATATAGACCCTAATTTGGTAAATATTCTTTTACTTCCACAGCTTTCTGCAAATTGTTACACCTGTGTGTGATTGCTATATGACTATATAAAGAAATAATGTAAATAGATCTCTAAATTCCTTCAGGGTGACGGTCAGATGTATTTTTTTCAGTGTAAGAACAGTGTTTGCCAACCTATGTGGTTTAGATAACTTGGATTCTCAGTGCAAGCGTCAAGCCTTTGCTGAGGTATGTAAATAGTGTTACATTATTTCTCACTCTCACACAACACACTCTTTTGAACTGAATAATTTAGTCCAGCTGTTGAAGCCTATTATGCTTTCCATTACAAATTATTTTAGAGAGCATTAACATTTACGTGCTTTTAAGACTAGATGAATGCACTAAAAGGGACATTACATTTGCATAAGTTCAAACTATTGTTTATTTTTATCTATTTCAGCTAAAAAACCTTCATTCTCTTCTTTTCTTGTCTCCCTAGCCCTTTTACTAGCTCTCCCTCAGTATCAGTTTCATGAGCTGATTCGAAGCATTAGCATGAAAACCAGACTGGACTATAGCAATCCACAGACATCCCTCAGAGATTTTGCGACTTTTGTAATGAAACTGAGTAAAAGAATGTGCTATATATAGTCCTGTGTCACAAATGTAACTTTTTTTTTCTTTGCAAAAGTCTCTTTTATACAGGTGCACAATATTATGTAGTGAAAACACACACATGAGCATAAACATACACATACACACAGGGTTTAACTGCTTTTACACAACACCCAAGTAGTGTTCTCCAGCAAAATCTGTAGGACAGACAGGACATAGGAATTGACATAAATTTTGTTGTAAATACACTTATATCAGTAGTACAAAGATGGTTTGTACTAATTAGGCATCTGTCTCAGTACTCCAAAGAAAACATGAAAACCTATCTGGAAAAACAACTACAATAACAACAGTGGCTGGTAGTATCCTTCTTAATGTCATGACAGCATCTTAAAACAGATATATTTCTATTTTTGCAAAAAAAGAATCTTTCGATCTGAGCCGCCATTACCTAGTGCAAATAAAAACCTCAGAATTAGTAGCTGTCCAATAAGGATTTAGATAAAAACATGCAATTAGTTTGACACAGGTTTCCATCAGAAACAATTGCCAGGCCTCAAATGATACCGGACAAGTAAGGACTTGATAAAATAAAGGGGGAATGCAGCCAAGCCCGTGTCAATTTAATCAAGTACAAGATGAGGTGAAAGACACAATATGAGCTAGTTGCTGCTCAATTACTGTTGAAGTTTTGTTAAATGAGTTGACTGCTATCTTATTTACATAAGAAAATCTCCACTCATGCTTCACTGAGCCTCAGCCAGGCTTTAATTGAGAATTTATGGTTGAGTTCTCAGTGGAGGCGAAGAACTTGAACGTTAATTTGAAGTGCAGCAGTTGGCCTGAATTCAATCGTATTCACGACACTGCTGACCAGTGCCCATTCATGCAAAATTCCTGTAACAAGCAAAGACTTGAACTGAAATTAGACAAGCAGTTGCCAAAAGTTTGAAGTCAGGCTTGAATGCACCTGGATTTCCCTATATGTAGGTATAAAACAAAATTACATTTTCCCTGGTTTTGTCTGGCTCGTATGAAGATGCTTGCAATGTACAGAAAGTTTCTTCAAATTAAGTCCATCCTTCTTTCTGAAAATAGTAAAGTCAGCCACACTTGCCAAAGAAAGAGGAGGTTGCCTGAAGTGCCATATTGGTTGCCCTGCTCTGATACTGTATTTCATGTATATGTAGTAGGTTTTTTTCAAAAAAATGGTAGAAAGAAGACTATTGATCTCACAGTGGACTGCGATAAGCTCAGGAAGTTCTGTAATCATGTTGGTATCAGAAGCATGGATTGTTTGAGCTCAGTTCTCTGCCGTGGCAGCTGTTCCTGGGTGGTATTTGTTGGAATATTTAAGACCCAGCACCCCACTTCCCTCCCCAAAATAGATAACTTTGCGGACAAGCAGCAAGAAAAGAAACAAAGCCTTTAATTTTAAAATATGTGCAAAAATCTGCTCCCTAAGCAACTTATTGGAGGAACTCAGGTTGTGATTGAGACTTCTAAATGTAGTCTTCTATATGCAAGTATGTACCAGGGGGACAAGTTGTTATGGGCCCACCAGCTGCTAAGGTCAAGGACAATCAGACTGTTTTTCAGCTCCCCTGAAGTAGATGCCCGGCAGCTGAATTGCACTCTCTGGGCTCCTCTGGTGAGGGGCTGGATTCAGTTGTCTAAAAACAGGCTGAAAGGCTGATGATTTTTCTGGCTGTATGAGTTTTGATATCACAAATTTTCAGTGGCCAAGAGTCGCAAAACAGTGACCACATGTATGGAGTCCCAGACAAATCACAGAACAGGGTCGCGATGTAGAATAAACACTTGGAAGCTCTGGTTGACACTCATTACTTTTTACTCTGTGACATGGCACCCAGCACTCACTAGGAAGCCAAGGTGAAGAACACATCTGTAAATATGACACAGAGGCCTTTTTTCGAAATTACTGGAATTAACGAGATCAAATGACAGAGCAGAGAATATAACAGGGAGGAGAAACAATTCTTTCTAGTTATGGTCAAGCTACTGGACTTCCTGAATATTCCCATTTTTTCCCTCAGAGATATCGCTTTCTTAGCAAGCCTACCATGTATATGTATAGATTCTAGTGTTCCTTACCATCTGGGACTAGCACTGAATCTACAAACTTTTCCTAGTAAGCCTGATGGGTTGTTCACTAGGATTAAATTATTTGATCAGCAGCTTGTTACAGCCCTAAGAAAAACACATCTCAGTCCCTCTACACCACATATCATCTCGCCCCATGCAGCAGTTCATGTTTCTGTGTCAATTACTGGGCCAATCTGTTCTGAACATACTGGTAGAGATGCTATGGCCCCTCAAAGGCTTAGGTACCACAGGGAAGGTCCAGGCACCTGCAGAGCACAGGTGTTCTCTACGATGACTATTTGCTCTTTGATCTTCAAAGGGGTTAAGAATGCTAATACTTTATACCACATTATTTAGGGGCTTCCTAAAGTTCAATATATTAACACAGTTCACTCTATTCAGCAGCGAATATATTTCCTCTTTAGGAAGGTTATATTGAGCTGTGCAGGAAAGAACATGAGAAATAATCACGGTCCTGTCAGGCAATTAAAGCAGTATTATTCCTTGCAATTTTACATTTTAATTTACTGTGTGACTACATACACTGCTAAGTCAAATGTTTTTGTGGAAAAAAATCACTGAGGCACCACTCAATAATGTTAAAACTCCTACCTCTTTTTCAGTATGAGAGCATTACGGTCTGGCATGCACACAGTATACTTCAGCATTTAAACTGAAATTTAGCCAATGAGATGTATTCTTATTAAACTTAAAGATTAATTAATAATTTAATGAGGGTTATTTTAATGATAGTATTTATAAAAGGTACAGTTAAGGTTAAAATGTGATTTTTGTTCTCTGTTTCCATGCTTTCTATGCCTTGATTTCCAGTCAGTCATTTGTAATATTTTGAAAATTGAATTGTGAGCTGGAATTTTCCAGTCTTCTTTACAGCTCAGCAGCAATTTTGGAGAGGAGTGAAGATCTAAGTAAAATTGGTTTAGATGCTTATGACTTCAGACCAAACGAAGTACATTCTTCAGCCTGGCTAGTGATCAGAAATCTTTCATAGGAATAATTTAGAAACAGCTGAATATTTCTTGTTCTAACTTGGCTTAGGATTTCTTGACTAGGTTCTTTTAACAGCTTGGTATTTTTCTGGTTGTAAGCACAAAAATATTTTTTTCATAGATGCACAGTATAATTTTTCTACAAGGATTATTCTTAAAAATTGATTTTAAGCTCTCCAACAATGTGCAGAAGTAAATGCAACCAGTGTTTTCTTATTACATAGTCATGCATCAAAAAAAAAATACACTTGTGAAACTGAAGTTTTCAGTGAGAACATATTAATTATGACAATTTTTTTTCTGTCAAACAAGCTTCCTCTTATACTGGTGAGAGTTTTGAGTTGTAAGGGAGATAGAAAGGCTGTAATTAGCTTCATTAGGTAGTGTCTTTCCCCGGTGTCTTTATCTCAATGTGTGAGCCTCAGCTGTCTCTAGCCAGAAGACAGAAACACTACTCCTAAGGCATGATTCAGATGATCCAAAAGGAGATGTCTAAAAGCACCTATTCCTCACCATCAGTTAAAAAGAGGGGTCAAGTGCTACTAGCTGAGAGGGAGGTGTTATAAATGGTATGTGTCTGTGCTAGATTGGATACATCTTCCAAAGATATTTTCTGTCATTTTCTGAGAATTTGTTTGAAAACAGAGCAGCAAGGGTTCAAGTCCCTGTTTCAAAAAACATTTTATGTACAAAGAGGAAGAGACTGGCTAACCCCAAAACAGCTGGATATGAATAATGCTTACATGAGCTAGGGAAGGATGAGGTTAAAACAGAACATGTATGAGCAGCAGTCTTCAATGCCTTGAAGGATGCTGAACTCCTTTGCTTGCCTTGGCCATGAAACATGTTGGGCTTGCATGTGAAGTGACGGAAATCCTGCCTGAACCTTGAAAGAGAGAAGAGGGGAGAATGGGAATAATGTAAAATAAACAACCTCATGTAAGGCCATATGAACATGATTTCCCACTGCTAGGGAAGCATTGCAAGACACTGGAAAAAGATGCAGAGATGGCTTTTCAAGTGTTGACTTCCCTTTGTGACATTTATGATGAAATTCTGCATAAGAGTGCAGTTTCCTGCTGTGCTTAGCTGATTTGAAAATGTGGCTACTTCTGCAGTAGGCTAAATAAAGTGTGAGTTTACTGAAAATGTGGTACCTTCTCTCACACATAATAAAGAAAGACCTACAAAATTGATATGCCTGTCATTTTAACTTTCATAGCTGGGAAGATATTAGAACAGATTGCTAAATAATCAGTAGATAAGAAACTAGAGCAAAATCCAATACTTAAAAATGTCCAGTGTAGATCTATCAAAAGAATATCATGTCAAACCTACCTAATTTCCTTCTCTGATGGATGATCTTGCTTGGCAGACAGAGGAGAAGCAGAAGATGTGAAGCGTTCTGACTTTATTAAGCTTTTTGACATTCTATACCAGCAAAGTAAGGAATTACAGTCATTGTGTGTGGATGTGTGACTGTCTGAAAAATGACACTTGAGGAGTGATTTTCAATCCTTTCTCTATCACGCAAGGAGGGTATTTTGGGTAGGGCACTCCCAAGATCTGCCTTTGTCCCAGTTCTGCTCAATCTTTTTATTTGTGGCTTGGATGAAGGAATGAACATGTACAAAAGTTCTTGGGTGACAGGCTGAGAAGTGTTGCATGTACTTTGGAGGAAAGGATCAGAATTCATAACCATCCTGCTAAACTGCAGCAAGTGTTTGAACCATGAGGATGAAATTCAATAAAGACAAGTGCCATGAATAGTAATGTCTGTGGAGGAAACATGAAGCACACAAATACAAATGGGAAAATAACTGGAGGAACAGCAGTATAGTAGGAGAGGTCCAAGGTCATCATGGCTCAAAAAGTGAGTATGAGTCGACAAGATAATGCAGTTGCACAAAAGGCAAATCTCATTCTGGGTTATATTAACAGCATGACAAGGGAAGTAATTATTCTTCTGTGCTAAACAGTGGTGAGATCTCAGCTGGTGTGCTGTCCCTGGTACGAAAAAAAAGCTTTAAGATAGATGTAAATAAATTGGGCTATCTTTAAAGGAGAGAAAAAAGACAAGCCATAGAAAATACAGTTTATACCAAAAGGCTGTAAGAATTCTATTTATTCAGTAAAAAGAAGATCAAGCTGAAACATTATGATGTATGAAATGGAATTAATTAGTTTAAAGACAATAACGGCTAGTTTTTCTCCACAACCTGTGTGTGTGTTGTAAGAGACACTGACTCAATTCAAAACAAAATGTTTCAGGCAGAATTTTCAATACAAAATTACAGGACAGAGATTAGGAAAAATGTCTAATTATCAGACTAGTAAGGCCCTGGAACAGATGCTTGGGTAAACTACTGCATCCCCTATGCAGAAAATTTATAACAGATATTGGACAAAATCTCTCAAATATTGTCTAGATTTATATTTTTGTTCTTCATACAAAAGAGTCAAGTAAGTGATCACTCAACATTCTGTCATTCTTATGTTTCTATGAAAATATTACTTAAAACAATGTAATTTACCTGGACTTGTGCAAAGCCTTTGACATGGTCCCTCACCACATCCTTCTGTCTAAATTGAAGAAATATGGATTTGAATGATGGACTGTTCAATGGATAAAGAATTGGTTGGCTGGTCACAGCCAAAGAGTTGTGGTCAACATCTCTATGTCTGGATGGAGGCTGGTCACAAGTGGTGTCCCTCAAAGGTCTGTTTTGGGACCGGTGCTGTTCAACATCTTTATCAATGACACAGATGAGGGAATCGAGTGCACTCTCAGCAAATTTGCAGACGACACCAAGCTGAGGGGTGCAGTTGATACAACAGAGGGAAGGGATGCCATCCAGAGGGACCTGGACAGGCTGGAAAAGTGGATCCATGAGAACCTAATGAGGTTCAACAAGGCCAAGTACAAGGTGTTGCACTTGGGCCAGGGCAATCCCAGGTATTTGTACAGACTGAGAGAAGAACAACTTGAGAGCAGCCCTGCGGAGAAGGACTTGGGGGTCCTGGTGGATGAGAAGCTGGACATGAGCCAACAGTATGTGCTTGCATCCTGGAAGGCCAACTATGTCCTGGGCTGCATTAAAAAAGGGGTGGCCAGCAGGGAGAGGGAGGTGATTGTGCCCTTCTACTCTGTCCTTGTGAGGCCCCATCTGGAGTACTGTGTCCAGGCCTGGGGCCCCCAGCACAAGAAGGACGTGGAGCTCTTGGAACGGGTCCAGAGGAGGGCCACAAAGATGATCAGAGGCCTGGAGCACCTCTCCTATGAAGAAAGGTTGAGGAAACTGGGCTTGTTTAGCTTGGAGAAGAGAAGGCTCTGGGGAGACCTCATTGCAGCCTTCCAGTACTTGAAGGGAGCGTATAAACAGGAGGGGGAGGGACTATTTACAGGGCTTGATAGATTACAGAATGAGGGGGAATGGTTTAATGGTTTAAACTAAGAGAGGGGAGATTTAGGTTGGATATTAGGTAAAAATTTTTCACGCAGAGGGTGGTGAGGCACTGGGACAGGTTGCCCAGAGAAGCTGTGGATGCCCCATCCCTGGAGGCGTTCAAGGCCAGGCTGGATGGGGCCCTGGGCAGCCTGATCTGGTGGCTGGCAACCCTGCCCAGAGCAGGGGGGTTGAAACTAGGTGGTGTTTAAGGTCCTTTTCAACCCAGGCCATTCTATGATTCTATGAAAGACAGAATGGAGAATTTGTCATAGCACACAGGTTATTTGACAATGCTGTAAAATTTGTAATTTGAGATGTCAGAATAGGTTTGTTTTAGATAATGTCAGTGAAAACAAACAAACAAAACCTCCAAAATATCAAATTGTCTCTTCAGGCAGAAAGTCACATTTCCCAAATAATTTTTTTTTTTTTTTAAGTGAAAACTTTTTAGTAACAGAGTCTTCCTCAAAGCATTCAGTGGAGCTGAAAGCATGTTTTTGAAAGGAGTTTCATCTGGAACAGTATTGAACAGTTCTATCAGTAGTTGTGAAGCTGTTGACATTTGCAACTATAATTCTGTGAGGCAATGATTTTGTCCTGTTTTCAACCTTGCTGCCTTTGAATTAACAAAGCATTTTGTTATTTTTTTCTCTTATTTTCTCAGATTCTTTTTCTTAGATTGTTTTGCTTTTGCCTCATACTAGCCCTAATAATTCTCCCTGTAAATGGCAAAGGGAAATCAAAGATGACAAGTTCAGACAAGCAGATAGCAAGAAATCAGGGAACACTTCCATGATGGTGTCTTTGTGAAAGCACTCAGGAATCTGTCCTTCACTTCACAAAACTATCCATCGTTGTTGGCAGAAATGATGGTGTAGAGGCAGGTAACCTTGTGGGGTAATGTGTTGTTCAGAGGCTGTAACACCCCCTCACTACTACAGCTGCTGCCATTATCCCTGCATTGGCATTTCCATTACACTCCTCCTCACGCATGAGTTAGAAACTATTTTACGTTGGACTTGAATCTTGTTTTCAATGCATATTCTTTCTGGGTTGAATTTAGCAGGGATGCGCCCAAACAGAGTCTGGGTACAAAATAGGCTCTCTTGCTCATTCTCATTCAGATTCAGACTCCTTGTCTGAAAGCCAGAGGTTGCAGGGCACTTCACTAGCACACCTGCACCAACTGACAGCATCTGAAAGCCTCTGAGCACCTTTCCTCCTCCTTCCAATCACTCACACCTCTTCCACTGAGACTGTGACATTCTCTCAGGAGTTAGGTTAATGTATGAAGAATTAAAAACACAGAAAATCAATGAAAGTAAACTTAGGAATGATGATTACTAACCGAAGAAATTCCACTCTTTCTATGTGTGAGAGTAATTCAGAAACAACTGAATGGTTGAGGGTGGCCAAAACAAATGCCAGGGCAAGGATCAGAGATGCTGCTTCTTGAGTCACAGAGTAATGGAGCCAGAAGACATGAATTATAATCTTACTTATAGTGTTAAGATAATTAGCTGGCTTTTACATCTTTTACAATCTCACTACTGTCTTTATAATCTTAAATAAATTGCTTCTGTCTTCCACAATACTTCCACAGTAAATTACTTGTGGTAGAGACTATTTTTCTAATATTTTATCACAATCCCTGCTATAATGGCTCCAGGCTCATTAAGAGATCTTTCAGTGCTGTTGTAATATGAATAAATTATCTTTGACTATATAAACATATTTTAAAGTTCATCTAAATGTACAAATAAACCATCAGAGTTACATTGGCTTGAAGTGGAGTAATGCATGAGTGACTCAATCAGAGACTTATTGCAAGCTCATCTCAACAGCCTCTAATTTGTGCCAGCCCTGTGAGAGGCAGTATTATTGTTCCCATTTTTCCTGTGTCTCTTGTTACACTTGGAAAACAAAAGGGTAGATAGACACTTAGGGTAATCTCTAGGTTCACCAAAATTATTTAAGGCAGAAAAGCATTGAGTTCTTAATGCTGTTTGTGTTTACCACTGGGAACTCTCTTCTTCCCTGGCATCGAATCCTCAATGGGAAGACAATAGCAGATGTGATCATGGAAGTGTTCCCCAAATAGGAAATAAGTAAAAATATACTAGTTCAATTCTTCATTTGGACTCAATACTCTGACAGTGTAGGGACTGAGTTTCTTGTGTGTGATCAATCGCTAGCAGGTTATAAGTATGAATGAAAAGTAAATAATAATAGTACAATTGAGAATGACCTCCTGCAGCCATCAGCAGCTTTCAACTGTGTTTCAGCTATTGTCCAACTAGAAAAAAAAAATAAAGTCAGCCCAGATGCCGGCTATATTTATTTGTGTAATTATATTCCTCTGACCAGCTCACAAAATGCATTAGGTTATGTCCCAGTTGCTCAGCACCTCAAAAGGATTATTTCAGCCTTGAGAGTCTACCCTAAAGGACAATCAGATATTTATGCACAGCTCCCATTTAGGTTGCACTAAAATATGAAACCTATCCAGAAAAGTAACCACTTAGGTCCAGTATTATTCAAGTAATATTTTAAAACTTGTTCTTCATTTTAAGTAGGTGCTTAAGTCTCTTTGATCTCAGAGGAATTTCTACAGGTGCTCAAATGAAACATGGTGCAAAAGGTGCACTCTTGAACAAAGGGAGCTATTTTGTAAAATGGGCCTGGCTCAATTGTTATGCTGAGCCTCTAACAGAAGATTTTGGAAACAGGTAAATAACACCGATGTTTCAGCCAAAAGGTCTTGTTCAAGTTTAAATACCTCTCAGAAGATTAAGGTTCTAAAGCTGTTTCCTGCTTTTTGAAAAGGTAATTTACCGTTTGTTTTCATGGTAATGTTGTCCTGCTAATCTACACATATTTTGTGCTTCTACCACATTTGCATTTCTGCATATCTTATATAGGTGAAAATATTCATTCTACTGGCTGAGTGATTAGGAATTTTAAAGCATAGACTTTTTCCATGAAAAATCATTCCTGGCTTCTATTCATTTTGAGAAACAAAAATTCACTTTTTAATCCATGACTGCTACTAACTGAGGGCATATATTCTCGTTATTACTGGCTTTAAAGCATTCATGAAAACTGCAGCTAGTCAACAATATTGCAAAAAAAAGATTCAAAATTTAAATCTGATGAAAAACAAAGAGTTTTATCTAGCTGTAAAAGAGCCATCTGTTGGCATTCATTCTATTTAGATAGCAGTTATTAGGCTTTTAACAGTTTTATGCTTTAAAGTATTATAAAAATGCTAAAAAATTTAGTTCTCCTGGACCAATTTTAATATCAACTAATCATGAATGATTAAGATGATAGGTAGCATTTATCACCATAGTAGCTGGTGACAGTAGCTCTTACTCTATTCTGCATTTCCAATATCTATCAAATACTTAAAAAATATGATGAGATAAATAAAAAATAAATAAATAAAGGTATTATTACACGTATCAGAACTTTAGAAAGGTGCTCAACAATGTTATATTTTTTGTTTCTCCAACACGTGACTTATTCTCATGACTCACATTTGATATTTTCTTAAAGCCTGAGATTTTAGAGACTTGAATTCTGACACTGTCAATTTTTGTGCCAGAAAGCAAGCAAACAGGATAAAGAAAACCTTAGAAACACGAACTTCATGACAATGAAGCAAAAGTAACTAAAACAATTTATTATGAATGAATATTAATAAAATGTATCATTTTCCTACAAAGTAATGTTTTTATGGATTTAATAAAGGTACTAATATTCTTGATTTTTGCAATAACACACCAAAACCAACAAAAAAATTGCTGCATATTTATTAATGGCTACCATCTCATGTAGTTTCCAGGTAAACACATGTTAGCCAGTGTGTGTGTGCTGTAAGGCGACTGAAGACATGCTGTTCTGCTAAGTGCATATCTTTCATCTGTTCAGTTTTGGCCAGGTCTTGGGTAAATGCTGCATTGCAGTACACTACTAGGGCTCAAAATCTGTAGAATGAAAGGATTACTTTTAGTATTTCAGTCTGTGCTGTTATTTTTTTGGGGGAAAGATGATAAAAACACTTTAGAGACAGAGAACAGTGTTTGAGAAGATTGATTTTTCTACTTATATTAAAAACCAAATGCAACTTCTAACAGCTGCATCAAAGCTGCTAACAGCCACTGTTAATTTTCTGTCTCAAACCCACTGGACTTTCCCTCCAGAGTTTAATTGCAGTTATCCACTTGATTAAAGCAACTCCAGTACGTTTCACAGCACTGAGCAGAATCCTCACTTCTCTATGATTGATGAGAAAGGGCTAGACAATGGCCATTTATTGTCACATATTTTTAATTAATTAATTAGTTAATTAATTCTTCCAGAGTTAGGTTGGGTCGGTACAAGCATATTCCACAGTTGGTCTGTGAGGCAGACACACTAGTATAGATAACTCCATGCCAGTTTTAATCTGAGTAGCTCTTTAGACAATAAGCACGATAGCCACAGCAAAACAGACACCAGTGTAGCCAGCAAAAATTCTGCCCATGGAGTACTGAACATGCTCCTGAGGCTGTTCTGTGTGCACCTGCATACTGGCACAGCTGACTTGCCAGAGACAGGTATTAGGGATTTTTTTGCGGAGTGTGACTCCTGCAGTACGGATGTATAAAAACGGAGGCACACACCCGTGCCATGAAAACAACTGGGTTATCCCACCACTGGTGTCTGGGAATCTAAAAAGCATCCCAGATACATCAGTATAGTTTAAAATTTAAAATAACAACAACAAGACCCACCCCAGATCCTACCCAAGATTCAGATAAAGGCAATCAAGTTGAAGGTCATTTCTCAGTTAAACTATGGTCTAGACTGACCAATCTTGTCAAGCCCTTTATTCAAGGGTGAGTAAAATTGCCATCATCAACTGATAAATCAACAAGCATGCTTCTCTGCAAATGGTATGGCTGTTCTAATGAATGTGGCTCAACAAGTTTCCGTGGTCAGAGTACTGCTGTATCTGTCTCCTCTTGGTTGCACACTGTCGATGATGGTGTAGGGACATTCAAACCACACAAGAGCATGCCAGATTCATGACCAGGGGTGGAATAGCTAGGTAGTCACTAAACTATGGCCATGTGAGCAGCTCTGATCAGTGTCAGAGGCTTAGGTTCAGGACCATACTTGCATGACACGCTGCTTTCAAGTCTACATTGGCTTGTGCCCTTGTGGAGGTACTAGCTGAGGCTGATGCTGTGTTTAGGAGCTCTGCAGTGAACTCTGCTGCTTGGATTCATGCTTTCTGAGCACACTCCATCAGGATTTAATCTCCTCCCTGAGAGGATACTACCATGATTCTACCTATTGTGAACTGGAATTAAGGCTTAGTTTCCAGTTTCAGTTAGATATGGGTACATGGGGCTGCAGTTTTCTGGAAAAAAAAAAACAACAAACAACCAACAGCTTTCATTGACAAGCACCTATAACAGAGCATTCAAGGAGATTTAAAACTTGTAGGAACCACTGAAATAGTTCTTGGTTAAGGAAACTGCAGATTCAGTTCACCAGGAAGTTCTGGATTCCAAGTCTTGGTTTCCCTTTTTTAATTTCCATCAGCTTGAGAGGTTATCTCTCAGCCGCCTCCTCTGTATTTTCAAGAAACCAAATTACTTTATTTTTCCTGAAATATTTTATAGGAAGCAGAAGATACATTTCCTTCCTGCACCCATGCATCAAGGGACTCAAAAAAGTAAATCAAAGATTAAACTAAGTCTTGTGGTAGACAGCTGACTACTTGTATATGCCATACTCTGTTCTGGTACACACATTTTAACAGGCCTATGCAGAAATATTTCAATATACACGTTCCATCACTACCTTTACAATTCCTAGTACAAGCACACAGAGCACGTAATTTTAACAAGTTGTTGCATATGTCCAAGGATATTAAAGTACTTTTATTGCTTTTGAGTCTTATGATTCAGTCTAGAATTTAACCTGGTGCAACAGGAGAGCAAGCAGTGAAGTTTATTAGGGTGGAAGAAGTAACCTGCTGTTTTAGGGTAAGTCACTGTGTCAAAGCACAGCTGCTCAGAGCAGGATAATGGCAGAGCTGTCTGCCTGCCAAGCAGCCCTGGCTGCTAGTGGTGGCATATGTTCATGGCGACTGTGCTAATGCTGTGACATATGAATGAGGGTCTGGGGAAGAGACAACTGCCATCAACATCCTGCCCATTCCCTTCCATGGATGAAGGACAAAAGATACATGAATCTAGTGGTGATTGTATCTACTGGCTAGTTTCAGCCTTCTTGAAAAAAACAGTTTTACCTGCCATTCCCATTCAGACATATAATATCAGTGGTGTTTCCCTTACAACTAAGTTTTCTAGATGTTCATGTAAGTGGCAATCAGCCTTTTCACTACATTAGTCACATGAAGTTCATTGCTTCCTGTGCCATTATTTGTCAGGGCAGTGTGGAGGACTATTCATGCAGTTTTGCAGAGACTGCAAATTGACTGTTGTCGTCGGTTAAGCAGAACAGAGTTAATTTTTTTTCCCCTTCTCTTCATAAATAGTTAGCAAGAAGCTATGTTTTGGATTCCTGCTCAGGAGAAAACGAATAAGAAGGAACTTTTATAGTTATTGCCAGGATACTTTCAAGGACAAACACATTCAGCCTCTCTCCCCTCCACAGACAGAGTGGGGGGGGGGAGGGGGGGGGAGACAGTCCAGCTTCTAGCTTGGGATTTGCTTTCAGGTTAAGATTGAGAAGCAGACTGACCAATTATTCCATCCCATGCACGTCATAACCAGTACATAGGTGAGGACCCTTCTGGGAAATCTCTCTCTTTCACTTCCCTTGGACTCCGGATTCATCTCGCTTCGGGTACCTGCATTTGCCCTCCCAAGGCCTTTTCCCCTCCCACAGACGCTGTTAGCTCTTGGCCCGGGACGAGAGTTTCGGGATCCTCCCTCTCCGGGGGGATGGTTAGCTGTTTTTTTCCCCTGCTTCGGTTAGCTCTCAGCCTGGGACGCTGGGGCTGTTATCTCTGTTCCGTGAGTGCCTCCGGGAGCGGCGCACCTCCCCCCCCTCTCCCTCCCCCCTTTTTTGGGGGAATTGTGAATGCGGTTTCTGGGAATCATTAGCTGGCAACAGGCTGAGCCTTTTGGGGGGGGCAGTATCATTGTGTATCACCCATTCCCTCCCTCCTCCGGGGTCGTTGGCTGGGAGTGGGCTGGGCCTTTGGTCATCAGGCGGGGAGGGGCAGTATCACTGTGTATCACATTGCATCTTTGTATATAGTATTATTTCCAATATTATTGTAGTTTAGTTATTAAATTGTCCTTATCTCAACCCACGAGTCCTCTTTGCCATTTACCTCTTTAATTCTCTCCCCTATCATTGGGTGGGGGCTGGGGCTGTGTGAACGGATGTTTATGGTTTGGCCCCCAGCCAAGGGCCAGCCTGCCACAACTGTCTCCAATGACTCGTGGTGTCTCAAAACATTACAGTTGTAGATAAGAAGATGGCCAGGAATGCACCAAATGCCTTACTAACAATGGACTCAGTCGTTGAGGCTCTGACAAGGCGAAGCCTCAGAGCCTCGTGATGTCCAAAGAATGCGCCGAAGGCCTTACTCCATGGACTGGCAAAGCCCCTGCTGAGTAAGGCCATCAATGATGGACAGCAAACCCCTGCTGAGTCTAAGGATGGACTCAGTCTTGCTCTTACAACAAAGTAGCAAATATGTGCAGAGTAAGGCATTGCCTCGGCCTATAAAAGGTGAACAAGCAAAGAGAAGGAGCGTGCTGGTGCCCACCACCTGAGGACTCCTGAGATGCTGACAGACTGACCGAGCAACATCCCCCCCGAGATGTCAATGCTTTTCTCCAAGGATCCAAAGAGTAGTGAAAACTTTTCTCTCTCTTTTCTCTCTTTCCTTTCTTTTTCTCTTCAAGTATCTCTTGATGTCTCTCTCTGGCACATATGGTAACACCTTATAAGTTCTATGCCAGCTCCTTTTGGGGCTGTTTTAGCAGGTTTTCTGTAGGTTGTTTATTTTAATACTGAAAAGTAATTGCAAGTGTTATGAACAGTTGCAGGTTAAGTGATTGCAAGTTTTGTGAGCAGCTGCGGGTTTCTTAGTATTGTTGGAGATTATGCTGTCACTATCACATCGCTGTAAGATTTGGTGTTGTTGGCAGTTGGTAGTGTTGTCATGAATTGTCTTTACCAAGTAATTTGTTTTCTTTTATAGTTCTGTTAAGTTTAATGCCATCTCCTTTTGGGGGCTTATTGAGTAGGTTTTCATGTAGATTGCTTATTTTGGTGGTGCTTATTACTAACCCTAGTGATATTGGTAATTATGCTATTCTTACCCCATTACTATGAGATTTTGTGTTATTAGTGGATGGTAAAATGCTCATGGATTGTCTTTACCAAGTGATTTTCCTTTTCCCTTGACTCCGTTATATGCCCCTACATTTCCCCCTTTCCCTAAACAATATACCCCACATTTTCCCTTTTTCCCCCTGAACAATTATATGCATTAAAATTATAAGCCAATATGCAGTTCTTTGGTGTTGTTTCACCTTAATTTGCCCCAAGGGAATATATATATATATAGAACCTCCGCGAACCCCACTCGTCCCACCCATGGTGGTTCTATGAGCTGGGTTGCGACAGGCAGTGATACTACACCTTTACCAGATCATGACAACAAAACAGCTTCCGTTCTTTGTTTCACTACATAGCACAAGGAGGTTCACAAGTGCAAATAAGCTAGTGAAACCAGAAATTTTGACTAGTATATTATCTAGTCTTTAAAAAAAATTCACTACTTGTCCAGCTGTTACGTGAGCACGTGCAAGTATCAACATTTTAAAAACAGAGATAGTCTTAGCTCTAATGGAGGTTACAGCAAAATTTCAGTTTTATCAGGATTCAATACCAGTTTCCCACTGTGTTTTCAAAATTTGAATTTTATACATTCAAATAAAAACAGTATATAATTTGCCTTCCATGACAGTCTCCTCTGTTGTCAGAATCCTGCCTCATCTTCAGTTGTCCATATGATGTTAAAGAAGGACTTCACAGTTTCCAGTGTGACAAACATCCTGAAGGAAACAATAACACCTCTGACACACATACACCCAAGAAAACATTTTTAAAAAGTGACCAATGCTCTATTCAAATAACAAACTAGGCAAAAACCTAGTTTATTTACCATTGGGTATTGCCTTTGAAATAAGTGGGTTTGGAGAGATTGGGAAACCTCTTCCTTAGGGTCTGTTCTAGTCTTACGATTCACTCCACCTTACTCGAATGCATCACCAACACACATACACTTTGTAATGGATAAGATTTCACTGCATTCAGAACTAGACTATGAATCGTCCAAAATACCATGAAGATGACCCACAAAGCACAAATACACTGCAGTAAATGCTCTGAATGCAGCTGTCATAAATCCTGTACTTGAAACCAGTCAGTGGGGGTAGAGAGAGCTGTCCGGACAGGGCAGACATCAACTGAGCAACAGCTGTAAAAGCATAATAGATCTCAAATGGCTAAGTTGTGTCCTCCTGCCATGACAATTTGAGCTTTCTTTAGACATGGTACATGAACTGCAGTTGAAGAAACATAGAAACTCAGACTTATGTTTTTGTGCCTTCTCAGAGGTTTGGCTTCACCCACAGTGGTCTTCTGCACAAAGGGGATTCAGAACAAAACATGTCAGACCAGCTGGGCAAAGCGTTGTTGGTGTCAACTAGTAATGAGTCACATGTCAAAGGACAGCACGTTCTCTTGGGAGAGTAAGGTGATGCTCCACAGGAATGTCAGATGAAAGCCAAACATACTGCCTTTCTGGTCTATCACAGCAGCAAAATATTCACCTTTGTGCAAAACAACAAATATCAAAGTCAGGTGGTGAAAGGGAGGGGAGGAGTGGGTGTAGAGTTCCACTTTAACAGAGCTGAATATGTTTTATAAATGGGTAGGAAAAGCTTCTGGAAAAATCTGTCCTGGTTTGTCTTCTTTCCTCTCCTCTTTCTCCTCTTCTTTCTCTGGTCGTCTCATACGACAGGACAGTTAGGATGGGAATAGAGGAAGGATAATGGACAGCAAAAGTTTATTTTCAGGCAGGAGATGGGTAGGCAGGACTAACTGTCGAGTGGAGGACAAATGGGAACTGGGGTAGACATTCTGGAGGAGCCAAAAAGTGAGTGGAGAGGAGGACTGGAGTACTGGTGGGGCTAGGACAGCTAACGGTACAAGCTCTAACTATTAGAGAAAAGAAGGGTGACCAAATCTAAAGCGTTTGAGATTATTTAAAGACTGCACATATATTGACTTTCTTTCTGTCTTGCACAGTTGGGGCATGCACATTTAACCAGCTTTCTAAAAGAATAGTGCTTGTTTGATCACTCTTGGTTTTTTTTGTGTGTCTGTCCATATCGACCGTTTTTGAACCTTTTGGTTAATTTCTAGTTTGTCTGAGAGAAAGGAAGAAGTCACAAAGCTAACTATTATGAAAGTGTATGAGAAGTGATGGTTAGGAGAGACAGAAATCTTCATAATTTGGAGAGCTCCAGGCTGACTTCATACCATTAAACCTCAGAGAAACTGCACTGGATGCAACCCGACAAGTGAAGCTTGAACCAGCACTTGTAATCAAACTCATCCAGCTTATTCAGGTCTGCTGATCTTGATATTATTTTTTCCTAGTGGGATATATTTCCCAATCTAATTTGTGTTATCAGGATTTGTTTTTCCTCCTATTACCTTGCCATTCTTTCTCTCCCCACAGTAGGTCCCTTTTGTTTGACAACAAGTGATTCTAATTAATCATTTTTGTGCTGCTTTTGAATTGTGCAGCTCTGATTAATTTAGGAGACTGAAATACTGGCTATAGGGTTGAGCAGAAGACACAGTGAGCCATGAACATGGATTCTATTGTTTGCAACAGCACAAAAACTTGTGCATAGTGGTTTGAAAATGTAAGTATTCCTTTTGTATGTAATTTTCTCTGCTTGCTTAAACTTTTCAAAACAATGTTCCTATTATGTGCAATGAGAGGTTACCCAAAAGTTAAAACGGTTACTCAGGAATTGTAGCACATTATATGTCAGAGGCTAGTCAATCCACTGATTTAATCTTGCTGAAGGTTTACATTGTTATTGTTAGTATTACTTATAAGTAAAATAAATTTGAGAAATATATAATATTCAGGGACTTAATATGATTGCATAGCTATAATGCTGGGTTCTTCGTCTTCCTAAAAAGTTCCTGCTGTTCTAATCTGGCAAAAATTGTTTTTCCCTTACATAGACCCACCAGGATAACATATCAACAAAGGAAGTCATATAAGTCATCTATCCTGTCTGTTGTTAAAAGCTGACCTTTAAAATAAGAGGTGTGAGTACTACTAGGAGTAAGAATTATCAGTATGTAAGTTTTTTACACCTTGATTCAAGCATGCTTATCTACGTCTACCTATGTACCTAAGAATGCATACACATATATACAGCTATGTAAATATTTATGTAGAGAAATAGCTACAGATATAAGACTGTGTCTCAGAAGGAATATGAGCCTGCACATCAAACTGTACATCTGTGTGGCTCCTGCTGTGGAAACTGGCAATGGATAAATTATCTTTCCCAATGTCCCACTCCTCCTAGTTCTACAGGTGAGGATAAAAGGAAAAGTTTTCCCTGGTAAACCTCTATCTCCTCAGGCTTTGATTTCTGTGAGGAAGGAGCTTTCTTATGTTTTTGCTTAGAAATGCATTTTTATTTCTGCAGTTTATCCTAGTGAATAGCTGGAACTTCTAGGGATTAGTGCAGAACAAATACCAATAAATAATGAACTATGAAAAACAAACAAGACAGCTTCAAAGATTTAAGAAATCTCTCCAAGTTCCCCCAGAGGAGTTTTTCATACCTAACAAAGTATGGAAAATCTTTACTTCTTCAGGACACATGTAGAGTTTGGCCTTAGCTGTTGCCGTTCACATTAACTTTATATGTTTTCAATGAAAACACAAAAGTTATCAGCATATTTTTCTCCTGGTGAAATGTTATTCACTTAGGTGAGCAGCTGAGGTGAAGACAAAGGTGTCAGGCTGACTAGGGAGCTAAGGGAACTATGGCATGGCTATGAGTTTGATATCAACATAAAAACTTCTGGGATTTTGCTATTTTGACAGTTTATGGTACTTTCCTGACAGAAGGTCAGCAGGCTGGGAGTTTGTTTGGAGACCATGGGGCAGAAATGCTGAAAAGCAAAAGGCATCTCTGAAGTCTCACTTTCTTATACCTTTTTTGAAATTATAATTCAGTCTGCAAAGAAACAAAAAAACACCCCAGATAGATAGATAGATAGATAGCAAGGGGCTAGAAATACAAATCCTAGTTTCTTCTTTAAAGCCTTTAAGCACAAAATCACAGAATGAGAGCAATTTTCTGAATATCTAAAACATTGTTTATTTGCTATAAAGGATCTGCTGAACACTTGGTGTAAGCAGACTTGTCTACATTGGGAAATATCTGGAGTGATTTTGTTGGCTTCAAGTTTATTACAGGGCTTTACTGCTGGATTAAGAATAGGGTGCTTAGGAATTTTCAGGGTTGATATTCCACAACGTTAATATAATATTATTAATCTAATAAATGCATAAACAAATTAAATCCTTTGCAACAAAGAAAGAGTTACAACAAAAAGCAACGGTGTACAGGCAATAATAAGATAATGTAGGTTAGAAGGAACCTCTGGAGGTCATCTAGTCCAACCCTTAGCTCAAAATAAGATTAATTTTGATCACATTAGAATTGAAACATAAGTGAAACGTTTAGACTTGCAAAGCATGTCTGTAGTAACGGTACAGAAAAAGACAGGGTTGAGATAACAATGCCATTGCTGTGTGCCACTGATCTCTGTGCATGTGGCCTTGAAACCATCCTGCATGACTGGCCCGTATGCTTCTAGGCAAATTGGAACCTTGTCAGATGTAAGAACCATAAGTGACTAGGTATTTTTAAAATTTTTGCTCCTTAAAATTCTATTTTTTTAGGTTGTTTCAGGACCAGGATAAAATTTCTAGTGGAAGTCTGGTTGAATCACCAAGTTCACTTCAACAGTACTAGAGGATAAGAGGAACAAAGAACAGTTATCACTTGTTGTGTCACTTAAGTAACTGAAACAGGCAGAAACAGCAAATGTTCAAGGAACAAGATCTGTTGAGTAATAATATTCTGACCTCTTGTAAGTCAAAGGAAATTCTGCCAATGAATTTTCTAGGACTTTGCTTCTCTTTCAATTTTATTTGAATAAACACTCATTTCATCCTTAACAAGACTTTAAATTAAATAGAGAATTTGGCAAGAGTGCATAAGGTGCAAAATATAGACTCATCTGTTCTGTATTGATGTTATTTGCTTGCCCAAGCAGCAGAGCTATTTTAGAACTACATTTTTCCATCTGTGAAAAGATTATTAGGGATGTCTAAAAATATGCAAGGACTGTCTATATTTGCTGGTTCAGTGATGTTAGTCCAGTCCCAGTTTCACTGAATGTTTGACCAAGATTCATCTAAAGATAATTTTATTGTTGTCTCATGTTTAATGTGCATGTAAGATGACAATTTCCAGGCTGTTTAAAAGATTTGAAGGTCTCAATCTTGCTAAAATGTATATGAAGCACGCCTCCAAACTCACTTGGGTGACTTTGACTATTTTTTTTTTTAAAGCATCTTTAGTTACTACTAGGGTGGAATGAAAGGACATGGCTTATGGTGTCAGGGTCTATTATCCAACAGAGCAGTCTGGGAGCCTGGTCAGTCACCTCCTGGGTAGCCCTGTGTAAGCCCCCACTCTGCTCAATGTTCTCTGCAAAGCTGGTTATGCATGGTGTCCCTGGGCTTCTTTTTTTGCAGGTAGACAGACACAGACCTCTCGATTCAAAGCACTAGAGCTCTGAATTACCCTTTGGAATTGTGTTGCTCTCCCCTCTCCTTGGATTATCAGAGTAATTTAGCATGATTACACTGCTAATTCAGCAACCTCACTCACCTGTCTAAAGGAAAGTGAGCCTTTGAGACTACCCCGTGAATGACTCCGGAACATAGTGGTGATTTTTCTTTCCTTTTCAGAGGTAACAAAATGGTAGACAGTCCTGCTGAAGTGGAATTGTATAATCTCTGCAATTAATGAAAACATGGCCCTTTTATTTTTTTTTTTTTTGAAAGGTCAGGGAACTGAAATGTTGTTAAAGAATCATGCTGTTTGCTGTAACACTGTGAGAATAACAGACTTTGACAGGCAAAGCAGCATGCGGACTTTTGATAAACACTGACAAACTGCTCAAGTCTAAACAGTACAGACTAACAAAGAAACATACTGGTTTCTCATTGTCAAAAAAAAAATCTCACTGAGATTATTTTAAATATTGCCCTGAGCTGTACATGAACAAAATATAGCACTGTAGAATTGCAGAAATAAAACCTCAGAAAGGTCAGCTTATATGGAACAAACCATTTAATTATCGCAGATGGGGGCTTGGGCTTGTTGCTCCTCAGTTTGACTTCCCAAACAAGCATGAACTTTTTTCTATGAAGAAATGAAAACCAGCCAAACGAAAATGAGGTCTTCTGTGTGAGGCAGGACCTGGGTACCTTCAAATAATGGATGCTCCTTGTCAGAACACGAGATCGGGCACTCAGAAGGGAAGGGAGAAGGGTGAAGGCAATAAGTACATTGTTGACCAGCTTGGTTTATGACAAGCCAAAGAGAGTAATTTATATGAGATTTAAGGGTAGGAATACAGGCTTAACAAATGAGCTCAGAGACACCAGATAAAGTTCAGATGACAGGTATGGGTCAGCAAGGAAGAACTCATATGATCTCAACATAAGGAGAGGACAATTAAGATTTGATCCTTCTGCACCCAAATCTGAGACATTATATGATTTTGGGGGCAATTCCAATTTGTCTCATGAAGAAGGGAAATTATTATAGAAACGGGATGTTTCCCTGATGCATATTTAGAAATTCTGAGTGATTTTTGCCATTCCCTGAGTTCTCTGAGGCTTCTGGTTTCTGTCTTGCCTCTGACATATAAATTCTCCAAAGCAGATGATCCAGAGCTCAGCCCTGCCATTTACAAACAATCCTCAGGGAAAATCCTTTTGGCTCACATGGCTTAGCTGCTGCTGAAGCATTGGCAAGGTAACCAACGCTTTAGGCAGTAGCTCCTCATCTTTCATTGCAAAAGGGGACATTTGATTATTCCCTCTTTTCTTCTGAGTGTATGATGTCTGCTGTATCAGTTGCCTGAAATTGATTTCTGCCTTTAACATTATCCAGAGTAACAATAATTAAATGGATTCCAGTCCTTGGTAGCAAATACCTACATTAATTAAAAGTAATAAGATAGACTTCAAATGACCAAATAGTATGCCAGTTTGACATAAGGGTGATCCAAATTTCACGTTCAGTGCAGGTGATCTGTATCTTTGTTGATGGAGGCAGTTGCCCCTTTCCCCCTTGTTCCCAGTAGTGCATTTTGTCACCCACTCTCCTAATAGCACACGTGTTTGGTCAGTCAAGCCAGGAAGATGGAGTGTGGCTGAAAACAAATCAACTTTCATAGGTATGTTTTTCAATCAGATGGCCTATGAGAAGTTTTGGAAACATACAGCAAAGATTCTGTGAGGAAAGGCAGAACCATCCCTTTTTCCAAGAGCCCATCGAGAGGCTGATTTAAACCAGTCATGAAACTGCATCCCAAAAGTGAAAAATCTATTCTAAAGATTAGCTAGCAAACTACTGAGAACTTTATGTGTAAAGAAGTCAGATTTTTAAACGCGAATGAACTCCCATGGATTTTGATGAGAATTTAATCAAACTACACATCTTGAATCTCTTACTCAAATTTATTATACCATTTATCTTTCCTACAAGGCCTGTTCAGATAGATACATTTTATTAAGGAAAACTGGCTTTAATATATCAGTAAAACAGATTAGAAATTGCAGTGGTTAAGTTATTTACAGCTCACACAAATAAATCTTAAACAGAGACTGGAACATTTCTAACCTGTGGGGCATGGGGTGCACTCTCAGTGTTGATATAACAATATTATTTCTTCAAGTATCTACTAAAAAAAAGTAACTTTAAATTTGTCAGACTGTCCTTTGCAACAGCTGCAATACAGGAGGAGGCAAATAGAAGCAAGCCAGTATTTCTGTGTTGCTCTCTTTGCTTTGGACTGACACTTTCCGGCACCTTTAGCACAGAAATAGTGCACAATCTGGTGGTATTTTGTTGTTTATACCTTCATTCCTGAATGTCGGAATAGCATTCAGAAGTAAAGATGCAAATCAATCTATTCTTTCTTCACCTTACATACTAAAGCTGATAACACAGAAGCACAATTGCAAGAACTCTGTTTTGACTAATTATAGATTCAGGATACGTTTACGACATAATTTGAAAATGATTGAAACTGAGCAAATACTCAAAGTACTTCATGGATGTGTGAATAAGATGTGAATGGAAAGTTGTTATCAGCTGTACTCCAACAGGTTCGGTCTCGGAAACAGACCTGCTGAGTACACTCAATAGAGCATATTCTTATACCTTGTTACAAGAATTAGGTAAGAAATCTATATGATTGCAAGTTGGAAGCTATTGGCAATGGGCCAGATCATCATAAAAAGAAAGATTTTTTGACCAGAAAAATATAAAGCATGCACAGTGGAAAGTCCTTGATACAGAGATTCATCAAATAATCTGTTCTGTAGTGGCTGGGTGGCAACAAAAGAAATTAGATACCCTTAGAATCCTGTTGCTTTTGAGAAAACGATGAATTATTAAGGTAGTGAGGCCATGAAAAGGGGTAATGGAATCATTGGATGTATCAAATTAGGGCTGGGATTTTTTTCAGTAGAAGTAAGATTTTAAGACCCCTACATAAACCTTAAGAAGGCCTGATGTAGAACCATGTGGGCAGATCAGGTATCAAATAGGGAATAAAAAAGTCTCTTTGAATGACTGGGGAAGTAGTAAACACATCTTAATAGGTTAATCAGCAGAACTTGACTAGCTTATTCTGGTGAGAAGGAACTAAATTATTTCATATAAGTACATTTTGGAATGAGGAAAAAGCATTTAGCAGTAGCAATGGAGTAGTAATATTTATGTTAGAAGACAATTCTAGCAGAAATCATACAGACAAATTCATCATGGATATGTTTACACTGAAAATTAACTGACATTGCAAACACTGAAATAGCTTCCCAAATAAGACAGATAAGGTAAGAATAATGTATTGTTCCAACATGAAGCTTAGTAAATTTATGGAGAAAAATGACAGGAGAGGGATGAACCTGGAATGAAATTTTGAGTCTGTGAGAGAAAGTTATGGATTTTTAATCTACTGTTGTTCCCCAAAATGGAGGCAGGAGGATATGAAAGGACGTGTAACTGTTATCTATTTTGATATATTTATACACGATAAATCCAAATTACTGTTGCTTGCCTCCCAGGGCTAGGACTATCTTTTCTGTCTTCTAAATAACTTGACTGCCATTCTTTTTTTCCAATCCTCCTTTAGAAAAAAGATGAATGGCATAGCTGAAGAGCAAACATTGAGAGAAGAGTCTAGTGCTAATGAGAAGTGTCTCATGGCCGTGGTAAGTGAAATTTCCTCACAGTAAACCAGTCACTCAGTGAGTTCTCCCACAGTCAGACAGTCTTGAGTTTCTTTGCATTTATTTCAATGTGATTCTAGGTTCACCCTAGAAATTGCCTGTTGTTGCAGGAGTCTAAAACATTGGAAATAACAACATAACAGGTAAAACAAAAATCTCATTTAACACCAATGCCTCTTTTAACACCAGTGGATACTTAGTGAATGAGACATGAAATGTTTCCCTAACTATGTTTAGAGTTTTCTGAGGAAGGATTTTTATTCTGTAATAGCTCTAGATGGTTACATCCCCCATGTCTTTAAATGAGGAATACCCCAGATTTCTCAGGCTATTTTCCAGTATTGGGTTACAGTTTTTTGTACTGTTTGATCTTTTGTGCAAAGATCTGGTGGCTTTGAAGGTAAGAGGGGTGAGCAGGATTTAAGATTATGTATCTGAAAGGGACATCGGATTAAAGATTGCAAGCATGAGGGTTAGCGCTGATGATCTATGAGTCACACTAATCTTTTGTTCCTGCATCATTTAAGCCAATCAGTCTCCAGGCCAGCCAGATCTCTTTGCTTAATACGGGTTAGTGGAAGAAGTCAATAATTAACTTAGAGGAGATCAGTTAAAGAAAAACAGTAACACAGGTTATGCTCATATACATGTGGCTCAGGTGTAAAACTTGCACTGCAATTTTTTTTCTATCTGGCCAAAGACATGCTGTATACAAAAGGTTAGATTATAAAACCATTAAGTTAGTAGCTGATGCTGTACATAATAAGAAGTAATGAAGTGTGATGGCGGCATATCCTGTACATTATCATAATAATTTCTACACGCACTGGCTAGAGAAATGTGTTGAGTTGTAAAGCTGGCATCTCTGAGTGAAGAAAAGACCTGTAAGAGTGTTTAAGGTTGATTAGGGCATTTGGAAATCAGTGCTTTTGCATAGGCTGCATGATGCATTCTTCAACAGTATAGTAGTGAATCTACTCCAGTATAAGGAAACCAGCAACTGTCAAAACCATTACTATCTCTTTGTTCTTCCTCCCTGAACAGAAATAAGTGTGATCGAATATGTACTTAAAGATTAATCTTTGCTTAAGGAGTTGTATTGCAGTTTACATGATAAAAATTTAGAGCATAACAAAATAAAAAAAAATTATTGACTTAAAACCACATTTCCTTATTTCACCTGTCTAACACCTCTTTCCCCCATGAACCTTAAAGTGCTGAGGAAAGGTAGGAATGTAATGTTATCCAACAATTCACTGTAAGAATATTTCACTCTTTATTACTATATGTTAAATGTCTCTGACTGAGATGAGTCTCATGAAGGTGAAACCTTGGCCGCTTGTTATTCCAAACACAGGCCAGGTATAGAAGAGCCAGTGAGCAATAAGGATGGCATATTATCCGGCTCTTACCTTTGCTGACAGCTACTTTTAACTTCTCATTTAGTCTTACATTTTAAAAGATGGACAAAATATAATGCAGACTCTTCATTGAGAATGAACCAGGTTTTGAGCAGTGTTGCCCCAGGATCTTTTCTCTGTTATGGCTCTACAACATGATACAAAAAAAGCCTCACCAAGAGTAAACTCAACCAGTAAAGGCTTAACAAACAGATTCTGATTTCATTTGTACCTGGGGAGGTCCATGTTGCACATAAGTTCTTAGTTCATTTAAAGTCAGGTCCAGGAGGAGAAGCATATGGCTTTTACACCATTGACGTCAGTGAATTTATTCTGTGTTTATACCCATGTCAATAAGATCAGAATTTGTTGTTAGTATTCCAGAAGTGAAAAATCCCCAGACATCCTAAATATCATTACTTTACAAGCCCCAGGTACCACAGAATGCTTCATCTCAGTGAAACACAGGATGAATTTCAAGACATGACAGGTTATCACGTATTATAAGTCTTCTAATAACCAGTTCAGGACACAGCAGTGCTTGTCTCATCAGTGGGAGTTACTTTACTAGATTCAAGGGGGTAGATTTACCATAAATCCTATTAGCTGATTTAGTAACAGTATAGCGAAGAGATAATAAATCACACAGCTTAACTCCCTTTCCGATCTCTCCCTTTAGAAGGCTGCTTGTGCTGCTGGACAGCACCATAAGAAATTAGTAGGAGACCTGTAACTGCTTCCTATGAGTTGAAGAGTTGTCATTAAATATATTCACCCAGAAAACCTATCAGCTCTAATATGTGCATGAATGAGGGAGAGGACTGCAGGCAGGCAGAGCAGAGTTTCACAGAGAGGAAATTTTGTCTTTGCAAGTTTTACAAGGTTACGGTATAACACCAATCATATGTTAGATCACCTCATCTAACCTGATTTAAAGTCAAGCATCTTGCCTTAACTGGTTATCCAGGTTTCTCTATAGCCAACAGAGAAAAGTAGTACCTCTAGTAACGAATTATCTTACCTAGAAGAGGCATCCAAGATACAAGGAATCATGTGAGAGGTGCCTTTGTCCACTGTGTACTGTCATGAGGTTGTTCCATTTGCTTGGACTGAACTCCTAACTTTAATATGGATGAATTAAAGGAAGTGTATCTCAACCTTAATAGCACCTTTTTACATCTTTACGTTTCACTTCCAAGGAAGGAAGGAAGGAAGAAAAGAAGAAAGGGAAACTGTGAGGGAGAGAGTGGGAGATAGGGAGGGAAGGGGAGAGGTAAGACAGAGAAAATCTAGTTTATTTGAATGGTATAACTGTTTCACTTGAGAAAAAGATAGGAGGCTTGTGGTTTTGACCTCTGTAGATCTGAGGCTTCAGCAGTTATTCCTAAGCATTCAGTTGCTATAAATACTTTGTCTAAATGCCTTAATCATAAGACTGTTCAGAGACCTTGTTCTTGAGCTTAAAATCCCCTTCTTTTTGAAGCAGGTGAACAGACTGCTTCTGACCAATTTACATTTGGCAAAAGAAGAAAAATAAATATCAAAAGCCCTCACTCAGGTTTTTACATCTCCTTTTCTTTACGTTTAGTGTTTAATTGCTTTGTGTCCTTCCCATGTGCATGGTGATACCATGTAGAGGAGATATTTACTTGTTCCTGTCAATTGCAACCACAGAATATATCTTTATGAACATGTGTGTCCCATGTCTGCATGGCACAGAGAAGCTGATTAATTAACCATTAATTAAAGACGACAGACTGAGACACAGAAAGGCTAAATTTTCTTCAATGGAATTTTGAACACGATGGAGAAAGCAGCTCATGTTTTCCAAGCGCTTCAGTCTGTGCACCATCTTCCTCCTCTCATTGCATCCTGTCTTTCTACAAGCTGGTTATAGCCCTGTTGGGCTGGTTTAAGGATTCATCCCTGTCTCAGTTTTGACCTAAGTTTGCAGACACAAGTGCCAGAAGGTGACAGATGTTGGATATTTCATAGCAGGGGCTGACAGCTGCTTTAAAAGACGTATCTGAGAGACACAAAGTTTTCAGGTTGGGACTGAAAATCTACCAGTAATTTTAAACACTGATTTTGGGAAAATAAGGTACAAGTTGTCATACTGCCCATACAAAATTGCCAGCATTTGAGCTTCTTAAGGTGTCTTTCAGCCATATGTTTCTATGAATCTCCAGGCAGATTTGCACTGCTGTGTTGGATCTGCCCTGGAGTTCCTCTGCCCATGCTCTGAGATGACTGAAACTTAGCTCACTCGTGTCTGTAAACCATTTAGCTGCATTATGATATCCATTACATATGGAAAACTTAGTCTCTGCCTGTGGCAGTAAGAATGAAATTACTGTGCCTGCAAAGGAAACCAAGAATGCAAATCACTCTTACGCAGGGAATTATATCTCTGAATTTCCTCCGTTTGTCTGTTTAAAGTCTCAGTGAATATTCTGTCCCTTTTACTTTATGATTCCTTTTTTTTTTCTTCTCTTCCCAGTAGTCTGAATTAAAGATAGCCTGTTCTGAAGGTTTGGTGGGTTTCCACTTGTGCTTTTTTGTTAAAGTGTGTTGCCTGTAGCATCACCCATTGCAGGCACAGACGAAGGCTAATACATCATTATCAGAATACTGAACGAAGAGGCAGTCTTGTGGAATTGTCTAAGTGATACGCCTGCTTATTTGCATTGTAATAAGGCCTGATGACAAAACCCCCTCCAGGTCACTTTGTTTGAGTCTTTGCAGAATGTTAATATGGCTATAATGAATTGCAACTTGTACACAGTACAAATGCACTTGGATGCAAACCATTCAATTACTTCAGCAACCTGTAGAAGCCAAACCCCATCTGTGTCCTTTCAGTGGCTTCACTGAGCTTTGAATCGGACAGACGTATACAATTGGATAGCTCAGTGCTGGAATTTTAAGACTATGCTCATTCAAAAAATTAGAACTAATACCAATAAAATTCCTAGTGCTGGCAGTAACATGACACTGAGAAATGTAGCATTGAGATGAATTTGTGTTGATTATAGGTACAAAGGTTGTCCACAGACACATCTGAGAGGGAGTTGTCTGGACTCCCTTTTTGTCAACAAAAGGAGCATCACTCTTCTCATCTTCTCTTGACAGCTAAAGTTAGTCTAACAAATTACACTTTAGAAGTGTCTATTTGTGTCCACTGATTATAAAGAAATCCAGAGAAACAGGTCTGGTGTAGATATATGTATTGAAAACATTTGGAGTGAGGTGGGATGAATTCTACCGCAACAGCTTTTGAAATCCACAGAGACTGGCACCTAAATTTCTGCACTCCTGATGTATGTTACCCAGACTATTCACTCTACAATGGATGGGGCTCATTTCACCTAACTTTAGAGAATCCTGGTGCAGACATTTATGTATAAGTGGATTAACAGAGACTCCAGTTATCACCTGTGTAATCAATTAGCCACTTGCACTACAGACATTTGAACGCATCAGATGGACAGCACCCAAGGAGTCTTTATTTGCCTGTTCTGGCTGTTGAGGTTAGGCATCTTGGAAAACAAAAAGATAATGGATATCTAATTACCATTTTCCACAACTTAAACAAGGTTCACAGAGAAGATGGACCCATGCACTGAGGTACATGATGAAGCGATGAGAGCCAGTTGTCAAAAAATGGCAGCAAGAGGAATCCTGGTTATAAATAAGGAAAAAAGAAAAAATACTCTAGTCTAAACAGTTCACAGAAAATACTCTCACTGGTGGACAGGTGCTGAAATAGGTTGCCCAGAGAAGCTGAGAAAATGGTCAAAGCCCTGCTTTGTCTAGGAAGTGGGACTGCCAATCTGACTGACTCTGTGACTTTGAGGCATAAAACACTATGGAAAGGGAGGGAAGGGAGGTCTCTCCATAGAGTACTCCACTGGTACCTTGTAGCTCTTGAGGACAGCTTCCACCTGTCACCGAGCTGGGGTGGGCTCTGTGTGAATGTCTGGTTTAACTGAGGCAGTTAAAAAGCTTCTATTTGCAGTCAATGAATACAGTAATTACTTTGCAACAAGGATTCTCTTTTCCTAAAACAGACATTTAAAACAGGGTAGATGGATGCAACTTGGACGCACCCTCTCAGTCTTCCTAAGATAGATAAAGCTGATCACAGAGTCTGAATTCTCCCTGGAAAAATGCAGGGGCTCCAGGAACAGCAGTTGTGGTGTGCCTCAGTGAGTTACTGTGGTATCAATGATGCTCTGTTCTGCTGCTGCTTTAATCATCTTGTTGTTGATAGTGTGAAAATCAGATACTCATTGATAGTGTGAAAATCAGATACTCTAAACCACATTTATTTCTAGTTCATCCACTACTTGTTGGATTTATTTTCTGTTTGCACTCTGCAACTTAAATTGGAGCTGTTTGCTGCCGGCTACTGCCCTGGGCAGCCCCTCTGAGTACAGAGGGTTACACAAAATGTGATCTGGGGCATAAGGTTGCCCTTTGCTTTAAGGGCCACATGAACCTCCAGCCACTGAGGTTCAAAGCAGTATGAACTGCTTACCCCATCAAGAACTGCTAGAAAGGCAAGGGGAGGGTTGTGTGCAGAACAGAGCTTTATTTTTCTGACTTCCAGAGTCTGTTATTCATCAGTGGCCTAGCAGGCAGCAACCTCTTCTTTATCTTCTGTTCCTGGATGTTGCACAGGAAGCAAAAATGGGGATTGGGTTTACCTGATGCGGAAAATCTGATTTGTTTATCAGGAGATGTGAGAAATGGGGAGTGCGCTTTGTACTCTTCATCTAAACACGCTGGTGTGCAAAAGAGTTAACTAACCAATGTTCAGACTGCATTTTCAATCTGCTCTTAGTAAATATGTATGAACTTTTAAATTCTGATGATTTTTTCTTAAGGGTTGCATCTATAATCAGCTGACAGATTATGATATCCCTAAATCATAGAGAATTAAATTAGACCTATTCTTGGAGCAAATACTGTTCAATGAGGCTATGTAGGAGACTAAAAGCAGAATGGACTGGGAGGCTGAGATGCAGGCAGTAATAAAAATCTGACATTTATTTTAAATTTCAAAATTGCATTTTATTCATGGAGGGTCGATGACACTTTGATGGAGAGTGTCAGCCTGTTAGCCTCCCTGGCAACATTTCCCTGTTCACTTCTGACACACCAAGGGGAGAAATCAGGGCTTTTCTTCCCCTGACTGATTTGTCTGAAACTCTGAAGCCTGAGGGAGGACACCTTTTGCCCTACTCAGCGCTACGTGAAATCCTTGTAGGAAACAATGAGCAACCTACTGTTTTTCACAGATGTCTCACTCCTACACAAACCCCTCAATAATTAACCATCAGCATCTTCAAAGCAGTAATGTGCGAGATAAATAAGAAGGAGCAGGAATGACAAAGTCAAAATACCAGTGCGTTTTGATGCAGAAATGACATGGAAGAACAGTTTATCATCCTCTGTGATCTTGCTGCCACTTATGCCGGTCTTCAAGCTTCACAGGAGATACCTTCTCACATATGCATCATGTTCATTACATGCTGCTGTTCACACCACCAACTTCTGTCCCACTGCCAGAATTCACCTGAGGGCATAGAGAGGGGACCCTGTTTTAATTTTCCTGGCACCCCAATGGGAGACAAACAAAATTCTCTTATTGCCTGGATTGTCTGCCAGCTTCCTCACTAAGATTAGCAATGTACCCAAGGCAACTGGTGCTCAAAACACATTTTTTCAAGTACACTTGTTTTAGAGTTTTACAGAACAGAAGAAGGTAATATTCAGGTATTCGTACTCACTGCACAAAGAACACTGCTTCTGAAGCTGTATTTTACATCAGATAAATTTATCAGAGTGTTCATAAGAGGATGGACCATGTACAACTTCTCTCAGTAGTGAAGGGCAAAAAAAGACATCAGTTTGGTGAAATAATGCTGCTTAAAATGAATGTGTTTTCTGTGTCTGCTGCTTTTTACTCATATTTCTCTGAAGAGACCATGTAGACCTATATAGGACCATATAAATCATATTTATGAAGTGTATACAAGCTCAATTAAATTAATTTCTTTCATTAGTTTTTGATAGCTTCTAGATCAGCAAATGCAGAGGGCAAGGGGATCACTGAGTCTTTAAGGGGATATTATCTTGTCTTAATATGTAACAATGTCCATGAGTTTCATCTTCCAAATTTAACATATTTTTCTGAACTCCCTTATCACTGAAGAACATTGAATATTTGTACTCACAGATCATTGAAATATCTTTCTGTATCTTACTGAATTTACATATTCAGTTATGTTTCTCCTCTCCAGCTCTCAGAGCAAGGATTACAAGCAAAATTTGTTCTGTACTCATTTAGAGGAGAGGGTAGTCAGATCAATAGTTATTTGTGGTATCTTCTTGGCAGAAAAAAACAGAGACATTCACAAAATTATTGATTCTATTAACCTGTGTTCCACTGCAAACTGACAATAGGTCAGCTCAGTCACATTTTGCCTTTATTTTATTGAAAACAAATTTAGAATAAATTGCAAGGAGGAAGGACACATCTCAAGGCACCTCAAGAAGTTAAATGAAGGTTTATGTTCCTCTAAATCACAAGATGTTGTGGCTGTGTGTGTGCATGTCCTCTCTGTTTTGAAACCTTCAGGGTTTCCACATGTCACTTTAAGAAGTTTTTCACTAAAACAAATAGAACTAGAAAATATGAATGGCAGGCCTAAAATCACACATCAAATCTACACCAGAGCTTATGTATAACTCTTCCTTCTCTCCAGAAAGTCTCTCCTCTGGCTCTTGGAAAATGTTTTATCTCAGATATATGTGCTTAAGCCTTTTCCTTCTGCTTACGCCCTTCCACATTCGAAGATAAGGTAAAAAAAAATGTTCTCAGAAAGACATGCAGTATTTTGCCTTTTGCCATTACCACTTGCTAGCTTTCATTATTGTTGTGCCTATTCTTTGCCTGGAGCAATATTATTTTAATGTCCTGTTAATAAAAAAAACCCAACATCATGTAGGAAAAGCAAGACTCCGAAAGACAACAAAGTGCATGTGCGCGTGAGCATGTGGAGATTTCTTGGCAGCTTCTCTGCCTATTGCTTTATCCCTGATCATATCAACATTATTTTCCCTTCAAGCAAACAAAATGCTTTGAAGTGATGTCTCCCTTGACACCATGAGCCATTGAAAAGCTGTCAAGAGGAGACAATAGAGAAAAACGGATGCGTGTCATGTTTGACAGACCTGGGACAGTGATGTGCCACAACTTTGGCTGTCAGCTGAAACTCACAGGGACCATCACATGTGTGTGTGTGGAGGACATGGATATAGCATTAGTGGGAAGCATTGAACTGCTACTGGTCATATGAAAACACACAGTTTATTCTTGGAGACAGTGAATGGGAAGCGATCACATGCCTAATGATGCCATGGTATATGACTCATGGTTTCTCTCTGGTGTATGAAACGTGAAGTTGACACACAGAGAAAGCAGCGAATGGAGAGAAGGACAGGCTGCTCCATCTCCAGGATAAGGAAGCTGAGACACAGAGGACACAAAGAAGGCTGGATAGCCTGGCTTGCTGCTCCTGGTCAAAGTGTTTGGAACTGTAATGCACATTGGTGGAAATGGTCATCAGGAGTAACCAATCCACTGACCTTTACCTTCCCTTTGGCACTGGCAGTTGGACAATTCTAGCTATCCAGAGATTTGGATAACCACTGGGGTCATGGCTACTTTACCACGCTTGTTAGTCTGTTCTCTTTGGTAACTGTCTACATTCCTTATGCTTAGAGCCAGCCTAAGCTTGAAGATGAAGAGGAAAGGATCATCTAAACCTCACAATGACGTTCTGTGGAAGAAAATAAGAACAAAATGTGTCATGACCAACAAAGGTGCTGTAGGTTTCTTCCAGAGAGGCTGTCAGAATGAGCCCCACTCATGCTGGTGGTGCCGGCTTTTCCCTGCAAACAGGAATCAGTGTGAGGACATCAGCCTCTGGATCCTGGCAGATGGTCATGGCCATGCAAACCGCAGTGGTTAAAAAGATTATGGTTTTCTCTGCCAGAGGTCACTTCCCCTGTGCTGCGGTACCCAGTCTGCTATAGCAGCTTAAAGAAGGGACAAAGATGTGTTTATGCTGACATGGCTGTGTTGAGACATGAACACATCCCAGTTTGTAGCTTCTGCCTTAGGATCGGTAATCACCACTAAGAGGACAGGCAGATAACGAGTGGTAGTAAGGTCCTAAGCCCCTGCAGATGTTTGCTCCAGAGTAGATGAGTCAGAGCTCTTCCTGTACACTACTTACTGAGCAGTCATTACATGACCAGTTTTTGCAGTGTGTCGTAACCTACCTGAAAGTGGTTTTCTTTCTTTATGGAGGGTCTATTATATGCTGTTCTTATTCCTCTAGTTTTCTCTTCTAGCACTGCAATGAGCAAGCTTATTCATAATTACTAACATTAAAACTTATCCATGCTGGGTTTATCTGAGTAAAACACAGATGAAAGACTGTCTGTTGCAGTCCCTTGTGTTATGCAGTCTCATTAGTAAATATTTTTTGAGAAACATTAGTGGAATGCAAGAAACGAAAGCTTCCCAAACATGTTGCAGAAATCTTTGATTTTGACTGGGAGAGATTATATGTTGTACATTAAAATCTGCAGAGTGTATGGATGTGTACCTTTAAAATATGTGAAAGAATAGCAATGAAGCTTCATGACATTGATGATTCTGGGTAGAGTGATGAATGTTTGGCTACTCCATTTTTAAACCCTGTTCCAGACTGCTGGGAAAATATGTACCACGAACAAAAGCAATTGCTTTCCAGGAAACAGCCAGGAACTCTCAGAAAGAACATGCTGGACAACAGAAAACCACTATTTTTTTCATCCTTGGTCTGGAGCTCAGACATGAGAACTTTCAGCACCTGGTCATATTGACATTGTCTTCCTCTACATCCAACCTTCATTTTGGTCTCTGAGAGGTGTGCATCTGTGGATTTGACCCCCCAATACCAGACTTTCCCAGATGTTTCAGCCTCTGTAGCCTAAAAAGTAGATGTTGGCTTTGGAGCTGAAATTCATGGTCAGGACTTTAATTCCCTTGAATAAGGAGTTGAGCACAAAAGTTTCAGATACCAAAAAAAACAGACAGCAGACAAATGGCAAAGGGTAGACAGTGAGAAATAACGGAGCTGTGATTTTCTCTTAAAAGACTATTTTGTGGAAGCTGGTGATTCTTAACTGTTTCATAGGTATGCCATGATTGGAAAGCATCCTCAGGAAGCGGGAAACCTGAGGTTTGGTCCAACGATGACACAAAATCACCAAAAACCCCAGAATTTATCCCTTTATAATTTATCTTGAATAGAGATTACTGTGTTTTCATGACCTCATCTGAAATGTTAGACAGCTATCTTTACTAGTGGCTTCTGCTCCTCTCAGAAAAGGATGTTTAAAACCACCTAGCCGTGCCATTAGAAGACAGCCCCTCATGTCAAACAATGGGTCAAAGAGGTACCATCCCCCTCCATGTCTCCTATAGCAGCTGAGTTACTGCTCACGTTACTACACAGAAATTAATGACTCCCAGGGCAAAAAAAAGAAGAACAAGGAGAAGGGTCTTACTCTTCGGTCCCGTGTGTTTTATGACTTTCTAAAAAAAAAGGTATGACATCAGATTTCTTCTCTGAATATCCTCTAGCACCACCACTGGCTCTTTCCTTGGGCTCAAGGAGGTAAATGGGCAGTGGAGAGAGTAATCCTGCCAGCCCCCAGGCACTCAGATGCTTGTAAATATCACAGCATTGCATACCCAGAAGCAGAAACGCAGACACCCGAGACATTTCCACATAGTCACAGAGGTCCCTTTGGATTTGGCACTGGTGATTTTGAGGTTCTAAATTTTGTGTTTTCACTGCCAAATTGACAGGTAGGCATTGAAGCCTCCTCCAAGGCATTTGTGTCTGTGCACTGCAGTTTACTTTTCAGCAGCCCTTTCTTTGTCTCTTAACAGGAGATGGTAGGATCTTTGTGTCAGGGAAGGTCCAGGTGAAGTATATGTCCAAGTCTTCACGCAGAGAGGCATGCAAATTCAGTTAGTACAATAAAAATGGTAGAATTCATTATTTTGGTAAATTTCAATTACTTATATATAGAAAGTTTACTTCCTCCTAACAAGATAAATCCAATTAAAAAATCCTGTCACCTCTGTTTTTTTCCACGAGACATCCATAAATGGGCCTTTGCTGTTATCAGATGTGTGAAGCAACATTACTGTATATTTTCACACCTAGTTCATTACTTAACCATCTGTTCTCTCTGAAAATGCAGGATACAAGATGGGAGGAAGGAAGAGGAAGATAAATAAATGGAAACATTGCTGTGATTGTTTTCTATTCCATCTCTTAATTTTTCATTTGAATCATAAATCCCAGGGCAGTTTTTATTACAGTGGTATGTGTGCTGAAACAAGCCTATATATAAAACTAACCTCTTTCAACTCTTCTTCTTTTTTTTTTTTCTTCTCAGATTAATGGCAATGTATGACAATATTCTTCATATCCTCTCTGTATGACTAGAGTATGGAGGTGGAGGGAGGAGAATTTTTTAGGTAGAACATTGTGTGCATTAGCTAGAAATCACTTACTTAGTAGCTCGTATTTAAAAATATTCACCCTTAATTTAACTCTCTTCATTCTCTGGGAGGGTTGTGGGTGTGTTAATCTTTTGGGTTGATAAAATCATTCAACTGAATGGGCAGGCTGGAAACTTCAAATTTTCAGTTACCTCTGTTCTAATGTTTCCTCTTCGGCTTAAATTTGTTCTTCAGACATCATTTGAAAATAGAAGCCTGGATAGATTTAATTAAAATGTATAGGCTCCAATTGCACATTTTAAATTATAGATTTTGCAAGTATTAAAAAAAACAAAACCAATAACCTCATAATAATTTTCTCTCGACATTTTCACTTAAGCACAAACCCAAACCTTCTTCATTTCTATAGTTATGAGAAAAACAAGTATTTTACCCTCCCCTGCTACTTCATTTGTCCGTCATAACTATTGACTCAGGTGGTATATATGATTTTGAAAAAAAAATCAAGGTAATGCACACATGGCTGTAAACACAGACTATCTCGGATCACACTCAATACACAGATGATACATCATCTTTTGAAACAGGTATAGCATATGGGTATGGCCATGAACAACTTCATGAATAGCCATTAGTAATCATTCAAAAGAAAAGCAGAAGTTTGTCTCTCTCTTGTTTGGCCAGCTGAGGTAACAAATTTGTGTGGAAGTGGGAATTAAGGAAAAAAAATATGGAAATAGCGTGCTAGTCAGAGAGAAGCATTTTAGGAACCCCTCCCTTACAGGAATAAACCTTGTCTTATGTTAAAAGAGTGACACAAAGCTAGGGATTGCTGAAGTAACCCTAAATTAACTTTTTTGTGCACTGCAGTGGTCATAGAATCATAGAATCATAGAATCATAGAATGGTCTGGGTTGGAGGGAACATTTAGAGGTCATCTAATCCAATGCAATCAGCAGGGACATCTTCACTAGATCAGATTGCTCAGAGCCCCGTCCAACCTGACCTTGAATGTTTCCAGGGATGGGACATCTACCACTTCACTGGGCAACCTGTTCCAGTGTTTCACCACCCTCATTGTAAAAAAATTCTTCCTTATATCTAGTCTAAATCTACCATCTTTCAGTTTAAAACCATTACCCTTGTCCTAATGCATCAAGCCCTATTAGGTCCTTACCTAGCTGATGAGATACCCAACTCCTGCAACTTTGGTGCACTTCATCACCATTAGTCAAAGACAGGCAGCAGCAAACGTAGGTAATGCAGGTGGTGTCTGTGACTTGAGTGACTGAGCAAGTCATGGCAGAAAAAAGTGCCCTGTGAGCTGCAGGTGGCTTTGGGATGTTCAAAGCTGTGTGGGTATAGCGAAGGTTAAAGTGACAGAAAATGCTTACTTTGGTACTTTTTTGTTCAAAGTTGTTTTCTGTCCCTGTAAGATCACTTGGGTGGGAGATTTCTCTTTACCTGGCAGGCACTGAGTAAGTGAGGGGAGGAAATCCAGAGAGACTTTGGGTGTGACTGCAGAGAGAGGATGGATGGGAATCACAGTGGGGAGCTGAGAAAACAAGAGTTTCCTGGAAACAAGAAACGATCATGGAGAGTTACTTACACCCCAGGAAGTCACTGGATTAGCTGAAAACCATAATGAACTCAAAGATACGTCATGAGGGACATAAGTAGGTGGGAGAGAGTTGTGTGTAAACCCTGTTAGTTTCTCATCTTTCTATTTTAGGCATTTTGAATTTCCTCTGCTTAAAAAATGAAATATTGTAGTTCTTATGCAGTAAACCCTGGGTTTTCAGGTTTCTTTGAAGGTTCGCTGCAGGAGATGGTCTAGGCAAAACTATCTCAAAGTTTTGCTAAATGTAAGGTCTTTCCATAGACCTTTGATGGGATGGACAAACAAGACTGACTGTTGGTGGGTCTGAGTAGACAAATGTATACTAGGGGAGAGAAGCAGCTGCGGCAGCAACATTGTGGGACCAGGTCTTTGTGTCGAGGAGTGTATGATGGGGCTCTCTGCTCATCAGTCCACAGAAAGGATGAGGAGTATATTGGAAATGAATACACTTTTCTTCAGCTCAAACTATCAATATGTGTTTTCTATGTCTTTTGAACTGAAAGCTCAATTTTAGTTGCATCTTTGTGTTTTAGGAGAGGAGTTTGATTAGTGAGCTTACTTATCACCCGTATGTGAAAATGCCCGAGATTGCCTTGCATTTCTTCAGGTACCATCTCTTCTTTAAAAATAATGCTTCCAGGAGTAATGACTGCGTGATGCTTTCCAGAGAAGCCTTGCCATGAGTGTGTGGTTTAAAGCTATAAGTTAGGTTTGCAGTCCATCATCTTTCAGATCGATACACTATAGAAAGCTGACACAGATCCTGCACAAAGACAGATTGCACTTTCAAGGGAATTTCACGCCATTTAAAAATGGAATTAACCAAGATGGAAATGCTAAAACTACACGAAAGATAAAGTTTAAGTTGCTAATGGAAAACTCTTTGTGCTATTTTGCTTGCTAAAAGACAACAAAATGCCACAAAATAAATGCTTCCTGCTAATGAGCTAATATTTAATCAGCACAGCACTGTGTTCTGAAGAGAAAAAAACAAGCTTCTGTTGATCAGTTTTTGTTGGTGATCCTTTAAGAAGGTAGATTGAAAAATCAAACACTCTATATCTAAATTACTCTTTTCTTCCATGCTGTGAAGCAGGAGTATGCCGTAGTTCTCGTCATCACTTTCTTTACGACCCCAAGCCCTCAATCTCAAAGAATAAGAGAGAAAATGGAGGTCACACTGCTTCTTACATGTTGTCATGCAGATATGTGCTCTTCATACAGAAGTGGGCTTTCAAATGGGGTGTTTAGTCCTAAACCTCACATACTTTTTAAAATAACAATCTCTACTGTCTTTTTTTGCACTCCACAGATGAGACTGCTTCTGCTTGTCTGGCTGTGTTAGTGCTCATTGTGTGCAGAAGGGAACCATCTGCTGAATCACATGAGATTAGCATAGATTACCTATTTTGTACCTTAGGGCTCAGACTCCACCTGTAGACTTCTGCAGGAGGCAGCTTGGCAATGGGAGAGGGAGAACAAAACACACATTGATGAGAAGAAAGAAGATTCTGCTAAAGAACTGGATAAAGAGTAATAAAAACTGGGATACTGGTAGGCTGAATTTTGATGAATCACCTTCCTCTTCTGCACCCATCCTTCTCCCACCTTTTCAGGTTTAACATCAATATATCTTTCCAATTAACATCTTGATAGCCAGAAAAGGCCTAATTCCTTATTTCCAGCTGTGACCGGTAGAGGAAATGGTATTTCAATCTGTGCAAAAAATCACCATCTGGATAAAATTTACCTGAAAAGGTCCCTCTGCAGTAGATTTTTTTTTTTTCCAACAAGCCAAAAAGTTAATGCTCCTTTCCTCACTCTCAATGGCTTTTGCACCTTCCATAGTATTTCATCAACGATGTAAAGGCTCTGGTTTGTTATTTAACCTTTTAATAGCATGCTAGAGACGAAATTAGAATTTTTTTCCCCCCACTGACTTCTAAAGCACTGCTGTCTTTTGCTGTGTAGAGTCAGAGATACAGTGGTCTGCACAAAAAAATTGTAGATCCTCCACATGTGTTCTTTCCTCAATAGCTTCATCATTCTGGATGCTGCTTTTGGGCTGAAATACGGTTCTCTGTGACAGTACGGGACATTTGCTTACTGCTGCTTTTGTATCTCCTCCTTCCTCCTGGGCAGGCTTCCCTCCTCTGACGACAGCATGTCTTTTGAGTTTATATTTCTTCAGGCTAGCACCTGGCTCATTTTTGGACTGGTGTTTTTCCACTCTTTTGTGAACTGCTGGAGGATGTGGCATCTTCTGCCTCTAGCCAGCTTCCTTTGAAAACCAATTATTTGATCCAGAGCACAGTTGTTAAGTTTAATGATTTCCCATTGTATCCAGTCATGGAGAGAGATTATGTTTTGCCTTGTCAGAAAATGCTAAATTCAACACGCTCAGAAAAGAGTCTGGTGGTACAGCAGCTTTCATACCAGTGTCCTCTCATTAGAATTTAAATTTCTTTGGTTTTACCTAAACAAATTCCTGAAACTATTATACCCGTCAGAGATGAAAAGAGGTTATAGGGGCAAAAGACACAGAGCAACATTTGGGTTCACCTTCTTTCCCGTCTCTAGAGAATATCTGCACTCTTTAGTAAAACTGACAGTCGCTAGGTCTAACGATGTTGAAGTGATATTGAGCAACTGGTGAATGTTAAAGCTGTGATGCAGACGTTTCTCTTCAGTCTTGGTTATAGTGCTTTCAGCTAGAGATTGATGTTCCTTTAAGGAGTAACAGGGCCAAGGGGAACCTCCTGGACAGAGAAGATCATTCCTGTTTTGGGGGAGATATTGAGATAGTTTACGACAGAGGTGATGTCAAGACTAGAAGCAATGGTAGCCGTTTGGGGTGCCCTAAGAGAGGCAATGGGCCTCCAGCTATCGCTCTAGAAGGCCGTTTTATGTCTGTCTAACTGAATGTCTAACACACTTCCACGTGTCTAAAACAGCAATAGATGGATGCTTCTGCAGGCATAACTGAAGCCTGTCTTATGTGTCTCTTTTCATGATCTGAAATGTTCCCTAGGCCCCAGTTAGGTTGCATTAACTGGATCTCCATCAGCTATAATGAAGCTTAGATACTTAGCTCATATACTGACAGCTACATAGAGACCCTTAAATTATGTGTCTAATCTCGTGCTAAATCCAGCCCCAAATTAGTGATCACTAGGAGTGAAAGCAAGAAGTTATCAATGGTTAGGGGAGGGCTGTGAAAAAACTCTTTCCGTCTTTTCTGTTTGATCTAAGTGTTGTATGTTTTTTTCAATTTGGTAATTTAATTATCTCAGCTTTTACACTAACAGAGCCTGTTTTTTTAAAAATTTAAAAACCTTTCAATCATTTTTGAGGAGCTCCCTATAGAAGAAGGTTATCTAGACCATTGACCTCAAAAGCTCAGGGCAGTCCTGTCACAAGACGTGAGATCCAAAGCCCTGTATATATGCAATGGACCTGTGATTCTTGTGTTTTCAGCTTCCCAGGAGACTGACTTCCACAAGCACATCAGGGCATATGCAATTTCAAAACGAATAGGGTGGGACTGAGGCATTTAATGCACACAGACCATATCTTGGGAACAGTGGGGTCTTTCGCCCTTCTACCTGACATTGTCTTTGGATTTCAGATCTCCATGTTATCCCACTAGCCAATGCTACAGTTATTTAGACCAATCCCAGTTCTTCCTACAGCTTCCAACACCTGCAGTAGTGTGGCTGCGTAGGAGCATAGATTTTCTGGAAAATATTCTTCACACCGATCACTTGTTGTTACTTAGATAAAACTGTTGTTCCAGTCTTTAGACTTTCATATGGGCCTGGATATTATGTCTCTTTTCTTCCCTTCTCTTCTAACTACTGACTGATAATTGCTGTGTAATCCTGATGGTAATTTTTCTAGTTTATTTTTCAAGTCTGCTTTTTTCTCTTGTTTAAATTCATAAAAGGTTGCCTGGTCACAAGCTTTGTACCTCTTTGACAGATGATTATAATCTTCAATATGTCACATTGATTCATAAGCTGTGTTACCTCTTAAATGAATAAGTCAGTTCAGCAAGACTCCTTGCTAAGCAGGGTATCACTCAGTGCAAGTAGTGGGGTTAGAATGGGACTCCTCAAATGTAATTACTGCAAAGATAAAAACCAGGGTGTCAGATGATTAAAGACGACCTGGAACAAAACCAGCTAATCTACCTAAATGAAATGTACCCAGGTTAGCTCATAAAAAGGCATGGTTAAAAATCCCCTACTGAGATGCTGTTAATGTCCGTGCCTATATTACCCTACCTTGTGGTGAGGACAAGCAAAGACAGCAGACACAGGTTGTCCTAATCAACACATCACCTGGAGATAGACTAAAGGGTGGGGATGTATTGAAGCTCACCCTATGCAAGTAAGGAAGAGTGAGGGCAAGCAGATAGGATTTCTCCCAGCTTGCAGTATCCCTTAGTGTTACAGCTACAGGGATGCTCCAGTCAGACTTCAGAGGATTAACCTCAGCATTTGCATTGGTGTCAGGGATCAATAACTCTTGGACATTTGCTTGTGATCTCTTTACTGAAAAAATCTGTAGCTCAGCACGTGTTGTTCTGATTTCTGTTCTTTTGTCCTTGTGAACTTCAATTTAGAAGCACAAATAGATACATTCTAGAGAGGTGATGTACCTTGAGAGCTCAGGATATTCAGACACTGATTCTGAGCATGAGTGTCAAAAGTTTTTTTCCTTTAAAATTTGCTTTTTTCATTAGATCCATGGGGAACTGATCTACATTACCGGTAAGCTTGAAAAATCTGTGTGCACATGTACAAAAAACATTACATGTGTCTACAATATTTTGGAGCCAAATAAATTCCCTGACACAGCTGAAGAGATGACAGGCTTGCCCCAGGACCAGTAGTAACTGCTCTGGTGGAGTGAAAAAGAAACTCCTTTAAACAGTGTTGCTGCTGTACCTTTTTGTGCTGTAAACAGCTGGTTGGAGCTTTATTCAGGTACAGTGGTAAATATGACATCTAAAGATCTACAGATGACTTTTTATAAGTACGATATACACTCAAAGGGACTCCATTACCTGTTTGCTTACTGGGCAGAAATTGTACTTTTGGATTTGACACACATGTACACTAGTCAATATCTATACTCTTTGTATGACTTTCTTGCCATTTTTGGATCTATTCTGACTTACAAATGAGTTTCTGAACTAGATATTTTACAGTTTCTATCCTTAAATTCAGGTTGGGGCAACTGACCTGCAAACCCCTACTTTTGTTAATTTAATGGCGGTTTTTTTACACAGATGTATCTAATGTTACTCATTTAAAGACAAACCTCCCAGAGTAACTGATGACTCCCCTGTTAGTTACTACATATAGTTTTTGTGTATATAGTATACATATAGTATTTTTGTAGCTGTGGCTTGTATGCTGAAGAAAGAAGGTAAGCGGTAGTTGCTGAATATGAAATGTGCCCTAACACCATCTAGAAAAAAATGACTAGGTACTACCTGAACATATTTGGTGAAACAGAGGAGGTTGCTGACTAAGTCTGTAGCAATCCTATTCAAGATTTACATAGGATTTGTACTTTGCAGAAGCTACATGATAAACTCTTGACTTTGCAAAGTGGTGTACAGGGCCTCAAGGGATACTTTATTATCACCATTAGATGACTTTCAGCTACTCCAATTAATCTATCTTCAGAGGAATGCTTAAAAACATCATGTTGATGAACAGCATGGCTATTTACAACAAATTTACCAAACTGATCATGCACAGTTCTTTTCAATGTCAGTGCAAATTGGACTAATTTCTGTGAGCCAAGATCATTTACTCATTTATGCAAAAGCAGAGGAAAAACCCAGTCTGGGTAAAACAGACAGAACTGACTTTCCGTTGATTACAGTGGAGCATGATTTTAAACTCAGGTGGGTGTCCAGCTACAAGGTTCAGTTAAAGGAATTGTTGAGGTATTATTGCAGTACCCACTGGATTACAAAATGGTTGCTCTACTAACTCATTATTTAATGTTTGAATGGTGATATAAACGGGAACACAGCACATGTTAGTTGTCACACATTAGCATGATAAGAGAGGTAAGAAATTTCTACGAAGCACAATACTTTTATATTTGTGCATGTGTGTGAGAAAGGGCTCAAAGTCTCATATTTCTTTATAATCTTATCCCAACGTTAAGGCTGAGTAGATAACTGATTCCATTCAGGGAACACTTTGAAATGTTATCAGAAGTATCTTTTGAACCGGGCCATGAGAAATTTAAAAAAAGAAAACAAAAAAAAAAAAAAAAAGGAAAAACCAACCTACTTTCCCAAAGTGATTTCAGCTGTTATTTTAAAAGTGACCCAAACACTGCTCTCCAAGACAGCCTGGCTTTCCAGGAAAACAAGAAATCTAAAAGTTTCATTTAAAAACTAAACTACAAAGAGTAAAATAGGTAAGTAATACAAATGAGAACCCGAGTTTAGCTTGGTGCAGAACTGTGTACAAAGGCAAGGAAGAGAAAGGGCAACGATATTCATCAGAAAATGTTGTGCTCATCTCACAAGATGATTACATGCCACCCAAGTGGTTTCAATAGGATATCTATAGATTCTTTTGTTTTTCTCAGTAAACAATTTTTTTCCAAACAAATTGTTGATCACTGAACTGAACTTCCCAGACTTTTCTGAGTCTGTGATGAGGGTCCAAATAACCTGTTCTGACTACATGCATGGAAAGATCAGTCTAGTACTGGAGATATTAGAGGTTAGCATCACAAAATCTGTAGTCAGTTAACATCAAAGACACTAGAAAAAGGTAAAGAAGAACTGCCTAGACTAAAATACCCTAAATACATCCTTTGTGCAACTGGTTTAAAAATAATATTGCTAGTTACTGGGGAGTTAGCATAGTTAGTGGGTATCTTTGCTCTGCATGGTCCATCTGTTGAATAGTGCTGACAGGTAGAAATAGAAGATGATGATAGATGATTGAAGATGTAGGTGTTTCACAGTCCATCTCTTTGTGTAACTGCTCCTTGGTGGTTACCAAAGTGTTTGGTGCATCTGAGATAGCTTTTCATAACTCAGGTATTGAGATCAGCCTGGAGTCCAGTGACAGCCAGACAGTCTTGAAATTACTCAGTTTACCTAGTGTGTTTTGTAAGCCATGCTGAAATTTTCGGTACCATAGTTAGTTCCATACTGTTCTCCAGTTCATCTATTTTTAAATTATATTTGTTTAGCCTCGTCACATGAATAATGGCAGCGTAACCTTCTCGGCACTGATGCATTTCAAGTAATTTCAGTGACCAAAACAGCTTGTAGCTACATTATTGCTTTTCCAGTTGAGTTGCATCTATAGATTTGAAGTGTCCAGCTTTTCCGTGTCTGCTTCAGGGGGAAAAGAAGATAGTTCTGAGAGATAAAAATGCTTAAGCTCACTCTTCTCATTTGTTTTGTGAGGATGAAAAGTTATCACAAATTTAGACAGGTCAGCTTATTCTTTCAGCTGCAAGGGAAGGAATTCCTCAGTTTTGCAAACATACTCCTTTCACTGTCTTTTGTGCCTCAAAATGTTCAAATTAGTAAAAACAAGGAGGATTTCATAGGCACACTGTTTCTTGTTAACTTTTTGTATGCAGCAAATCTTTCCTATGAGTTCATTTGTGTGAATGTGGTGTGAAGATAGCACAAAGGTAATTAATTTAATTAGAGCGTTTTTATTTCTTCTTTTAGATAGTGACAACCTAGAAAATAAACATCGTATTTCCAGCTACCAGGAAGAAAAGGCAAAGTTTGTCGGCCAATTGCAGTTCTATATTTGCTTTCCCTCCCTCAAGTATAGGGAAAGCAAAAGAAGGAAAACAGAAAAGGCAATGAGAAGAGTGGGCGGCTGTCTTCCAAGCTGTATTCTGAGAAAGAAAGCAGGAGAGAGAGTGAAATAAGAGGATGTAGGCAGTAAACTAAGCATACTAGAAATGGCACTGAGCCCCGTGCAGAATCTGTCTCCTCTGGGCAACACAGCAGACTGTTATCCATTCAGGATGGGCCAGATTCACATTTGCAAGAAAACCCATTACATTCCTTTAAAAAGAGGCTCCATATAAATAATTTCTAGGTCCAGTAGGTATTTCTTGACAAAATTCAATAGTACTGCTCTTGCTATCCATGTTCATTCCTAAGAGGATGGATTGCATTGATGTTTGAACTCATAGTTCGACTCATAAATGGTATTTTTGGAAATATACACAGAGTTTGCTTGTTACACCAATTCTCTTTCTTACTCATTCCACATAGTAACTTGTATAGGCATTAAGTGGTAAGATGTTCCATGGGAAAATGTTGAAATTGCACATATTTAAAGGGTACATCATTTACCTTTATTACAACTCTTGTTGCAGCTGAGGTCTCAAAAATTATCCCAATGTGTGCAACCATGCCGGTGCAATTAGGAGAAACTGGTTCTTTGTCTTTATAATACTTCTCTGGATGAGGAGTAGAAACACTGATAGAACAGAGAAATCTTTACACTGTATTATAACCCTGCAAGCTAGCTGAGCCCCATGACAGTTCATGGAGAAGTAAATCAGGCTTAGAGAACAGTTTGGGAAGGGAAACCTAGTTAGAGTGTTTGCGGTAAATATAAGAACTGATGTGTGGGCTTTGCAGTCACAAATCCTGTTATATGCTAATACAATTTCTGCACATAACTCCCAAACATCATTATCAGAGTTTACCTCTGTGTACCTGTTGTATTTAAAATTAAAATCAATATATACCATTCGCACTTTCAAAACGCTGGATCTGTGTTACATGAAAACCTTTAATATATTAACTTATTTTTGCTGACTAGATACACTGTCCCAGATGCTTCTTTTATTTGAACAGTGATTGACATTCTTCCTGAACCTGATAAATCTTGAATTCAAATGAACTACCTTAACTGTAATTTCATTTTTAAAATATGAGTTTTAATGCAGAAATTCCTCAGTCAGGGAGCGAACAATACCTTAGTAGACACGGCGTGTTGTATCAAACAAATGTTTAGCAATAGCTTACAACACAGTCTGGAGTGAATTCTTAGTGAGTGGACATGAGACACCCAGGAAAACCAAGCAAATGTACATCTTCCAGTCGAGAGCTCTCTTCAGGGTCATGATGTTAAGTAGTGTGTTTGTACCAACTCCATACTCTGTTCCAGGAGAAATTAGATTGCTTTTCTGGACCTCTTGTTGCAGAACTGTTTGCACCTGTACTGCTCACAGTTACGAATTGGCCTTACCCTCTTTCTATAGCACTTGGAGCAGTCGTCTGCCTCACAGACCTTTCTTTACACAGTGCGTGATATTTGATACTCAGTCAAATATGTGTGTGCTCCAGTCCTGTTAAGGAAAAACCTAGCTGATCTGGTACAGAGAAAAGTCCTGGCGGATGAATTTGTGGACAACAAGGTGACCAGACTGTAATCCAACTGCTGGTGTTGACACACTCATTTTGAACAGTCATGTTTAGCCTTTGGTGTTGCAAAGTATTCCTACCCTATTATTATTCAATACAATGACTAATTCTGTTAATTGGGGACTAGTCCTCCTTCCTCCTCCAAACTGCTTGTGTGTGCTGAAAAACCTTTTTTATTGCACGACTGGAAAAATTATACTCAGGATTTTAAAGATTGCTTAATTCTGGAATCTAAACTCAGCTGCATACAGCCCTGGGAGCAGAGGGTTCACACCAGAAGGGACTATTTTTTCAAGAAAGACTTAACACACCTGACCTTGCCTACATTGGCAACACACGTTATGGTGTACTTATAACACAACTATCTCCTGTAACCAGGACTTTGTGGGAAGAGAAAACATTTTCCATACAATGGTTTGTTGAGCAAATTGTGACAAGTGCACAATAGTCTAGTGTGTTGTTTTTACCATGAAACGTACGGAGTTTATCAGTCTTATCTCAAAAAAGGGCAGCTGCAGAGTACATAATGGGTTCAGCAATATTCAATCCCCTTCTCCAGGTCCAGTTGCAGTATTAGTAACAAAAGTAATTGATGAAAGCTTTTGAAAGATGTAGAAATAAAATAACCTGGAAACCAACTCATGGTTTAATTGATAAAGAAACCTATTTCTTACCCCTAAAAGATTTCTGAGGATTGTGCAAGTAATAAAGTAGGAAAGATTAACATCAAATATAGTTCCAAAAATCCTACAGTACAAAAATGCAAGAAGGCAAGAGGTCAAGCTCAAGGAACATTAAATTCAACATTCAGCCTTGACTTGGCTGGCTGGGAGATATGTATGAGTTGAAATCTTTACTCGTGACTAATGTACGACACAACATCTGAAGTTTTTGAAGTGAGAATGTTCCCATTTATACATGTTATGGTTTAACCCTGGATGGCACAGCTGCTCACTCACTCCCCTCCAGTGGGATGGGGGAGAGAATCAGAAAGGTAAAAGTGAGAAAACTCATGGGTTGAGATTAAGACAGTTTAATAGGTAAAGCAAAAGCCGCACATGAAAACAAAGCAAAACAAGGAATTAATTCACTACTTCCCATGGGCAGGAAGGTGTTCAGCCATCTCCATGACAGCAGGGCTCCATCACATGTAACAATTACTTGGAAAAACAAAAACCATCACTTCAAACCTCCCCCTCTTCCTTCTTCTTCCCCCAGCTTTACATGCTGCGCATGATGCCATATGGTATGGAATATCCCTTTGGTCAGTTGGGGTCAGCTGTCCCAGCTGTGCCCCCTCCCAACTCCTTGTGCACCCCCAGCCCACTCGCTGGTGGGGCTGGTGAGAAGTGGAAAAGCCCTTGACTCTGTGTGAGCACTGCTCAGAGATAACCAAAACACCTGTATTGTCAGCACTGTTTCCAGCACAAATTGAAAATATAGCCCCATACTAGCTACTATGAAGAAAATTAACTCTATCCCAGCCAAAACCAGCACAATACAATACATTTTAAAAAATCATAAAGCATATCCTTTTAAAAAATAACAATATTCCCTGAAGCTCACTAACACAAAATATTACCATCCTTGACATTAACAGGATTTTAATAAAGATTAGCCCTCCCTAGAAAACGTAACAGCTATTTTACAGAGAATGTAAGTTATAAAGCTGTAAGCTTCCTGCTTCGGGGCATAAATCAACTGCAGACACAGGAAGTTAAGAACAAACTCCTCCCTATAAGCACATCATTCTTTAATGATCCACTATGGGAGCATTACAGTAATTAATGAATGATTGGAAAGTTAATTTATCTATTTTCTTGTGTTATCACAGTAACTTAAAGCAGAGAAATCTCTAAGAATCAATGGCTAATCTTTTGAAGATCTGAGTGTTAGACTGCTGCCTGTCAAGGCTGGAATTAAAATGAAATTGCTCCTTTTAAGCTGTGTTAGACTGTAATAACATGAAATGGGTGAACAACTTCAAACGGTGATACACTGCCAAACCCATGTAAGCACATACAGTTTATAACCCTTGTGCATCTTTAGTTTGTGTGAGCTCGTACGTGCTTTGAGTAGGAAAATCACAACTGGGTGGAGCCACCCTATCTCTGGGAACAGGCACATCCAGATCCATTGAGGAGAAGACCATCCAGTTAGTGAAGAAGAAACAATAAAAATTACTCGGTTTCTCCAGAAATACACATGGAGGTTGAATATTAAGCAGCAACATTAGCTGCTGTTTCTGTAGGCTCAGAAGGAACTGACGGATAAAACTGACTACTGTTTCCACACTCATGACAGTCGAGCCTGTATGGATGATATCACCTACTATGAAAGAAAGCTGGATTATAAGAAACTGTAGAATATATACGGACTAAACCAGAAGAGCAGCTCTTCAGGGATACAAATTTCTTCCAAAGAGCAGAATAAGATTGGAATCAGCCTTAGAGCAACTTCTGAAAATTAAATCAAACGTTTTTACCTTTTCACTCTGTCAGATGATGCTGATATATAGAGAAACAAAAGAGCAAAGAAAAGACCCCAGAAGGCCATGGGCAAAGATTGCATCGCTGATGAGGATTTCTAAACTATTGGAAGACTCTGAAAAGGGACTCCAAAACCAATCACTTGGCTTTTACTCAGAGTTCAACACAGAATCAGAAAAATTTTGTCTCCTTCTCCAGTCTGTTGGAGATGGTTCTAAGGTATTTCTGGTTTTACCTCTGAGGTCCTGTTATGCACTAAGTCAACTGCCATTGATGAGTGGCAAGTTAGTTACATCTCTTGCATGCTAAGTGTTGAGAGATGCCAGAGATCACTTTCCTTTCACAGACATTGGGCTTGCCTTGTTGCACTTCCATTCCTCAAAGTGAAAGACTTTCATTAGACCATGTCTTCTGGCTTCTCCACTGTCTGTCTGTCTGTCTGTCTTCTGAAAGAGGATGGGAATCAGAAGAGAGAGAACAGTCAATCTCATTGTAATGAGTTGACCCTGGCTGAATGCCAGGTGCCCACCAGAGCCTCTCTTTCACACCCCTCCTCAACTGGACAGGGGAAAGAAAATATAACAAAAGGCTCATGAGTCGAGATAAGGACAGGGTGGGATCACTCATCAGTTACTGTCACGGACAAAACAGACTCAACTTGGAGAAAATTAATTTAATTTATTACCAACCAAATCAGAGTAGGATAATGAGAAATAAAAACTAAATTTTAGAACACCTTCCCCCCACCCCTCCCTTCTTCCCAGGCTCAATCCCACTCCCAATTTCTCTCCCTTCTCCTCTCCAGTGCTGCAGGGGGATGGGGAATGGGTGTTGTGGTCAGTTCATCACACATTGTCTCTGCTGCTCCTTCCTCCTCAGGGGGAGGACTCCTCACACTCTTCCCCTGCTTCAGTGTGGGGTCCCTCTCCCCAGAAAGAGAACACTGTTCCTATTTAGAATTCCCTATAAGATAGAAAGGTAAACATTTAAATAGATCTATACTTGACAAATTTAATTCTTACATCACTCTGGGTTTACTTTTGCTCTCTCTTGTTTTGTTTTGTTGGTGTTATTGTTTTGTTTTTTTTTTCTTTCTTTCTCAGTCACATAAATGGCTGAGACAAAGGCAGTAGTCACAGTCTATTGGTTTCTTCTGACTTCTGTTTTCATGCGTGTCAGTGAAGGTACGTGTTTCCATGGCACAGAAGAGTACTATTCAGTCTCCTACACGTTTGCTTATGCAGTAGAAACACTCTGAGGCATCTGGGACATCTGCCCTCTGCAGCAGCAAATGGAGGGCACATGAGATATTGTAAGGTGTCTAAAATGGAGCTGGATATTTGGGTCTGGGCAACTAAATCCTAAACCAGATCATCTTGCTGTGAAATCAGAGATTGCTCTGACACAAAGAGATGCCATAATCTTCTCAGTTCAGCACCCTGCATCCAGTGATGACTCAGTCACCAGACCTGAGTCCTCTGGTGTTTTGTTAGTGAATGCTAATATATTTCAATGTCTATGCTTGTGGCACCTGAATAAAGCTGTTTTTGGCCTTTGTCACTTTTAGTTCACAGCAGTGATCAAAACAGCTTAGTGCAAGTGCTTTGGATCCTTTCCTCCTCCAGGGAATAAGAGATTTGCCACTAAATTCAGAAGAATCATTTCTGGGTGCTGCATTTAATTAACACATATTTGAGAGTGTCTAAGAGGATTGATGTGTATCTGAATTAAAACTGGAAAGAAAATGGTGCTAAGGGACACCATGGACTTCACAGACAGGGAAGAACTTGGCATGAGATAAAAGGCTTAATCCAGGATTCATCCATCTTCCAGTCTTGCTGAAAGGATGAAAGAATCTGAGGTTTGTATATTCACAGCCTGACTTGCCTGCTATGTGTGTGGTAAGCCCGTATACAAGGCTCTGAGTGCCTCTGATAGCTGGTTTTCAGAGGACATCAGAATGACTGGCATAAAACCGGTGGGTGAGCAGATTCCAGGAGGCTTCTGGCCAGTACGCCAGGTTTCTGAGCAGTCAGAAGGCGAAAGGACACCAAAAGTAACATGCTTAAGACATTTTGGGTGTGAGGGTGGTATTCTTACAGATTCACGTGATCTAATTTGTAGCTTTCCTCTGTTAGGGAGCAATGCCAGAAAAACTTTCAAGCCATTTTCTCTGCTGCTAATCTTCCAATGAATATTGACTCAAGGGTTTTGAAAAAAAGGCTGAAAAAATGACACATCAATGAACATTGCTCCCTCCCCTGCCTGTATGCTCAGGTGAGATGTACTCCTTCCCAGTGGGGCTAGGAGGAAAAAACCAAACCAAACCAAAACAAAACAAAAACTGCAAGGGGTCGGACTAGATGACCTCCATGGTCCCTTCCAACTCAAACTATTCTATGATTCCACGATTCTAGAAAAAGGAAAAACACCCCTAAACCAGAAACTCTATATTGCTGTTCAAATCAGGAAGATTATGTCACCTGTTTGTGACCCCTTAAAAAATCCTGTTGTTCATGCTATCCCTGTAACCCTGCTGTATGGAATGAAGCAGGTGGCTGTTGTACCCTTGCACACTTCTGTTCTCCCTTGTGTCCTAATGTCAGGGTGAGGTAGTATGACACACTCCCATTTTTTACAACTTGAATGTAGGCACGATAACCCTCCCTTTTCCTCTCCCTGTGTTTTGGAGAGCAGTGACTGCACTCTGCCTGCCCGTTGCCCTTGCAGAGGTGCCATGTACAATGTCACAACAAGCCAGGAGCATCATGCTGCTGCCTCTCTCCTACTTTTCTTCCTCCCTTTTTCCTGTTCTCTCCCCTTTCTCCCCTTCTCCTTTTTTCCAGTCCTCCTTTTTGCTTCCTTCCTTCTTTAGTCCTTTCCCTCACTCTGTCCCTCTGTCCCTCCCTCTTTCCTCTCACTGTTTTACTCTCTCATTCTCTCACTCTGTCCATTGATTTCTCTTTCATTCTTTTTCGTTTTATCTTTCAAAATGAAAGATGCAAAAACCTTTCCCAAATTTTAACTCAAATACCTTGTTCCTTGAGAACACACATTTTAGTCAATATGTCATCAATGCTAGAGCTGGACAAAACATTAATTTTCCAAGTATAATATTCAATTTGTTATTTTGGGCTGGGGTAGTCGTTATAGGTTGCATATAATTATTCTTGCTTAGTCATTTTATCTAATAGGTGCAAAAGAGCACTAAGTATTAATTAAGAGGGCAAGGGAAAGTCCAACAGTAATGATGTTTGAAGCAACAATGTCTGTTGTATGTAAGGCACAAATCCTGGAGAATAGTTTTCTGCTTTTTATCATGAGAAGCAAATAAATATCAGAGAAATAAAATGGGTCAGAGGAGAAAAACCAGTAAGGGCTTCAAGGTGGTGGTTAGTGGTATGACTAATCAAGTAGAGAGAAGAAATTAAGTAAAGGAGACCTTTCTACAGAGTCACAAAAGTGATGGAATAGAGCTGTCGTTACAGATGCTAATTAGCCGGGCTCAGTATCTCTCAGTTTTGGAGTTAATACAGGTGGGAAGCGTATGCAACAGGCAGCACGAATTTCATACAACCTGACTCATCCTGAAGAAATTCCTCATGGCTGCCAGTGGCATAACATTATCAATGATTGCTGTTATCATCATCTTCAGGAAAATGAATTTAAGTATTCAAAACCTCTCAGGGAAAGAGACTACCATTAACTTCTCAGATTATCAAGCACATATGTGTAAACCAGCTAATAGGTTTACATGTTGTCTATGTCTATCTGGACACAATATTAGTTAGGTCAGAACTTGATTACTGCATTCATTTTCCAGTAACACGGCTCAAAAGATGAAGAAAGTAAAAAGAATTCTACTTAGGAAGATGTTAAAGAGTAGTTATGAATGTTTTTCAGCCAGAAAATCCACGTTCTTATACCTAGGAGTTCATTTAGCCAAGAAGCTCTCCGTACCATTCATGGTCCATTTTCAGTAACCACTGAATAGGAGGAAGTCCAAAAAACTGTAGGGATGCTAATGTTATACCATTGCTTTTAAGGGATAAATGAGATAATAAATTTGGCTTACTGTCAGTCTGATACTGATCTCAGGACTTGAATAGCAAGGATTTAAAGAAGTAAAATACAATTAATACCAACTAGCATGGAAAACAGATATTGTCAAACTGAATTTTGTATGTTAATAGCAACAGTACAGACTAAGTAGACACAGATTTCTGTATTTTTTGGCTTAGCACTGCACAATATTTTGATTAAGAAAACAGGATGGCATAGCTTTAATATGGTACATGTCAAGCAGATTGAATACAGGACAAGTAACCGTCCTCTGAAAAAATGTATAAAAGAGAAATTAACACTGAACAGGTTTGTTTTTATGGGACTGCACAGACATGAGGTGTCGAATCTGTATCATATGTGGTATTTATCAATGTTCAGGAACTAAATGCAGTCTTGTAGCTGATAAATTTGTTATTGACAAGGTCAGGAAAGCAGGAAGAAGTAAGATGATGAGTGACTGATATGCAGTGATCTTTGTCACATGGTAAACAAGGTTCACGTGACTAAGGAGTAATTTGCCCTTCTGTGGTCCTCTGGGAGTTAGACACACAAATCTGCACCCCAGGCTCACGCTGTGATCAGCGGAGAGCAGTGCACACCTCCAAGGGCTGGTTTGTCTTATCTTGAGAGGATAATGATAAGTATTTTCCCCTCATCGATCAGAAAAGGAGCACAGACATTTGGCTTGAAAGTACAGGAATTACCAGTATCAAACTGGTTAAAGCTCTGAGAGTTACTAAACTACAGTTCAATCCACTTACTGAGGAGAAGGTTGAGGGATGATTTTGTCATATGTGTAAAGAGGAGGGATGGCTGATGGTTAAATACGTGCATTTTCAAATTGGAAGCAGGGCACTCATTTTCACCAGCAAATGCTATTTGTTTCTCAAATACTTTAAGGACACTTGCTCCAGATCTTGCATAAGGCTTTTGTTTATCTTAAACAAGACTCACCTTCACTAAAACTATGATAGTGCAAAAAAGAGTAAACGCAGTGAAACTCATCATCTGCAATTTATCAACCCAGCCAGATGTTCATGGCTCATATTGTTTGCTCTGCCAGTGACTAACTGTACACATTCATTTCTTTTTAAGCATTAACAGTGTAATGAGAGGCAGACAGGAATGGGAAGGAGAGCAGTACCAAGCACGATTGCTGCAGCAAGACACGCTTGAACAGTCTGTTAGGATTTTATTTCACATCATGAAACCAGATGTAGTTTTTGATCAGCTAGGCAAAACTGGATTTTTAAAACTAATTATTTTTGTGTGTACATATTTTCTCTTTGTGTTTCACAAATATTAAGATGCTTGCCTATGAGCTATGATTTTCTGTTCTGACCATGGACCTAAAAATCAGGCTGTTAGCTAAAATTAATATATCATTCCCACATTTCATTTGGTCAGAACAATTAATTAAGTTATGCAAAATCAATGCAGTACTTATCCCTGGGGAAATCCAACTGTACCTGTCTTCAGTCGTTTTATTTCACCCTGTTGACCCCTTCCTTTTAGTCAGGCTCCAAATCTCTTCTTATTCATAAACTTTGCTTATGAAGTAGTTATCTCCCATGGGGTACCAATACTAACAAAGTGACCCAAAACAGCTTTTTGTGCACGTCATGCGATGCCCTCCAATTCCCAGTGGATGCATCCCCAGAAGGGTCTAGACAGTGATACAAGCAGGCAGGGAGACCCCGGGCACTTCCCTGCCTCTCACCAGTCTTTAGTGAGCTTACTTTTGTGTTGGCTGCTCTGCTATGATAGCTATGAGCACCAGATCTGAGCACTTCTCATTTTCCAGCAAACTTGGAGTTGTAGCACAAGCTTGATTTTCTCAGGGAAGATCTGCTTGAGTTAACTGCGGCTCCTTGCCCGAGAGCTAGAGTGCTGTTCCAGCAGAGATGATTTTCCTTTGATAGCAAAGTGATTTGTTTCAAAGGCAGAAGCAAATTACTTCAGCATTTACTAATAACCTCTATTTGTAAGAACTCACAAATTAAAATATTTTATTTATTATATTCAGCTATTTGTGAAACAGTAACAAAAAGTGCCAAATAAAATTAATATTTTCTACTCTTCAGTTTAGGTCTGGAAACAAATTAATTCCTAATTAATATTTAAGTGTTGTTGGTTACTTTTCATTAGTGAGTGTAAAGGGTATTAAAAAGAATAAATCACTGCATATATAAAAATATAAAGCTCCCATTTCAAAGTCCCTTTAGAAGGCTGTGTTTAGGTAAAGGGTCCTTAAATGAATTATGCCTGTAGATGAATCGAATGACATTTTCAGAATTGCTTTGGGTCAAATTTTTCAGATGTTTTAATTTTTCCTCTGTTGGGTTCTGCCCAAATGATGCCACAGCTGGGCAGAGCTCCAGAAGACACTGGTTGTAATCCTAGCTCTGCCAATGTCTGACCTGACCACTTTGTACATGTCACTCAACTTCTCTGAGCTCTCTCTGAGCTTTTCCATCTGGAAAAAGGAATCATAATGCTGATCTTTATAATATATTCAAAATGTGCTAATAAGATTACTATGTCTAAGCTAGAAATGGTCAGTGAGGACAGCATTTATCTCTCCAGACATCCATGCTGTATCTGTGCTGGTCTCATAGGACAAGTTTCATCTGACCACATAGAGAATCTGCATCTGAAACAGTTACTTGAAGCCCCTTTAAAATCAGTGGTGAGAAATAACCAATAATCAATGATCCTAAATCATATTTCATCTGATTTGAATTAGATGTCTACCTTCAGATATGCTTAACAAAGAAAAAGATATTCCTACAATATAGATGTCTAAAGCTAGAAGATGCTAACACTACCCAGAATGCTTTAACAGTCAGAGCCTATGGCTCCCAGAGATTTAGATTCCTTTATCCATTTTATATTAAAGAGCTTTATCTAGATAATTTTGCCTCAACCTACACGGTCAGAAGACAATAATAAAAAATTGGGACCTTGAAGTACCCTCATGTCACGTCACTTAAGCAATTCAACGGTTGGTTTTCTCCCTTTGGCTACGAAATAACTAAAGAAAAAACCTTTTATGAATCCTCATTTGCAAACTGTAATTGCTTCAAGAATAGAAACACTTAACATGCATTTCTGATATATATATTAAAAGAAAGAGGAAAAAAACCCCAGCTAAAGAAAAAACCTTTATCCACCCCTAGAATCCAATAAAATACTCAGACCTCATAGTTACAAATAGAAAGGTTTCATAGCCTAATTTTTTTAGACTCCAGCTTGATGCTCAATAAAAATTGTGCAAAAAGATACCATTAAAAATACAACATTGAATCATAATGTAGCTGAAATACATGCATATTATATAATTTATAATAAGATTTACTGGCTGTAATTGCCATGCACTTTTTATGCCTCCAAGAACTACACAAAGTATAAGTATTTACTAACTGTGCTGAATTTTAACTATGTATCAGAACTAGGGCTGTACAGAACACAGCAGTGTGTCTTCAAGGGAGCTCATCTAAGAGCTTCCTTCATCTTGGTGTCAAACCAGAGCCTTCTTCTGTGTCTCAGCTTCCTCAGAAGCCCAGATCTCAAGGCAAAACTGAAGGTCACAGCCAGGGTCCCGTCTTGGTCCCATTAAAAGCCTAGATTTTACCCACAGAGTTCACAACTTAAGGGTAGGAATAACATACTGGAAACACTGTCTAATTTCACATGGAAAGGGTAAAGTGATTCACCTCATCTCACTGGAGTCATTTGAAAGTTGCATGTTTAATTTAACCAAACTATTTAAGCTCTTTTGTAGTCAAAGGAGATACAGAAGTATTTCTGAAAAGGCAACTCATGCCACGGTAATGAGATTTCTGCACCTATATTTCTAAGAAAAGCAGGACAAATCATGCTTTGGAGGTACCTGTCTTTGTCGATTGATTAAAACGGGAGCCTAGACAATTAGTTTAGGCTTATCAGCTTTTAAATGGCTCTAGTTAGGTGAGACAAAGGAGATCCTAAGGCTGAAATCTAATGTAGTGTGCACTCCAAAATTGTACTTAGGGCAGACACTTAACTTTGACTTGCAGGGAAAGAGAAACTGTGAACAAAGAGCTAAGATATACTTTTGTGAGTACTGTTATCACAAATAGAACAATGAAAGCTTTGTAATGAGGTTTTGGTTTTCCCTTATAACAATTTTATTGAATTTTTACTGAAAAAAATTCATTGAGGAAAAGATTTTTAGGATAAAACATTCTCATTTATCAGTACTCTCAATACATATGAGAAAAGTTTTCAATTTGTTTCCTTCATTATTTGAGTGATATGTACTAAAATGCACTATATTTTAAATCAAATTTGAGTGAGACCTTTCAGTTGTATCAGCAAGATGCTTTAGATGAGTTAAGCAACTGCATCTTTAAAACGTAGGTTCATGTGAAATGACATTTTAAAGTTTCATTTATATTGCCAAATAAAAATGCAGCCTTGGCAATATACATAACAAAAGAAAATTTTTAGTTTTGACCACAGTGTTAAAACGAGTCTAGTATATGTTCTAACGAGAATTAATAGTATGATGAAAATATTTTTCCCTGAGAAGTTTGTAAGTTAAAGACTTAAAAGTGAAGTCATTCTCATTCTTTCTGAATAGAAGATTACTGAGTAAGGTAAGAATATCACCCCAATCCTTTTTCCTTTGTATTTGATCAATAGCAATGATTTATCTTGTTATTCTTTCCTAAAGGGGAAGAAATTAATTTGTCATTCTCATCAAGTGACCTGAAAAGAGGCAGAGAGACATCACTGTAATGGAGACAGGAGAAATTCCCAGACTTGGAAAGGTGGATAGAATAAACTTCAGAAACATTTGGAAATGAAAGTAGCAATCGTTCCTTTGAAACTGAAAGTCTGTTGACTTGGGAAGAGATTATTTGTTTAGAGCTGGGCTCAGTATAGCCTGTATTTGGTTTTGCCTGATCATGAATAGAAATGTGAAGGTTGTTTAAAGCCATCATGAACTTGCAACAGAGGTAAAAATGATCTTCCACTGAAGAGTAAAGCTCCAGCTTGTCAAAACCCAAGATGTAGACAAAGCAGCATAAAATATTTTACCCACTTCGATTTCCTGGGTTCAATATTTACAAATACATATAAACGTCACATGTTAACTAGGCCTGCAAGATTGATTTTTTCCAAGATGAAGGAGAAAGGAAATATATTCAAATTGGCAACTTATTTGAAATCCTGTGCACACTATAGAGTGCTCAGAAACATAACAACCTACACATCGGATACTTTGGCTGTAAAATCAGATGTCATTTACTTGTGTTTCCTGAGGTAAGATGAAGCATGGCTCAGTTCTCTTGTGGATTTTGGTTTTACGCTAGCCACTAAAACTCCTAAAAACACATGTTCTTTTAATGTGATAGAAATAGTAGAAACTACGATGAAATAAAGTCAGTACTGAAAGTTTTTATGTGGAAACTCAGATGATAATAACTTCCATCAACTTGATTTTGAACCATCTGAATTTCAATGATATGCCATTTTGACAGAAAAGTCATGTTTCTGTCTCAGTTAGCAACATCATTCCGAATGTCATTATCAGGCAGCCGTAACAACTGTATGTGAAAAATATTTACCTGTTTCAAATAAACTGATGAAAATATGTGTCATAGAATTATAGAAAAAATATTTCTTTCTTCAAAGATGGTTCCTTTGTTCAATTTCCTGTGAATCTAACCTGTGAATTTTCCATGAAATAAACCTGAAGATGTTTTTCATCTGCTTTTTGATTATTTTATTCCTTTTTCTTACTCCTTATTTCAATTCTGGCCAGTGGCACAATGTCTTTTGAAAATAAGTTTTGTTCCTATTTTTGTTAACGTATAGTTGTATGAAGCAAACATTTTCTTCTGGATATACATTTGAGAAAAGGAGATTGATAGAATAGTTTAAATTGTCTTGAATAAATAATAACTTTTTTGTCTAGTTTCATTGTGGTCCTACTATATACACGGAGAGAAAAAACAGCAAAAAACGCCCCCACTCTGACAAAGGTTTGCTCCCACATGATGATATCACAAACTGGGAAGCATGTGGTAGTGTTTCTAATGCCATAAACAGAAACATAACTGTTTAGTCATATACATTCTGAATTACTACATTTCTACATTCAGGTCTTTGGATTCGGTTCAAAGCTTGCTGAAGTCAATGGATATTGCATCATAAAATCTGGGGCTTTTATTCATCAGTTTATTTCATCATTTTGCTTATAACCATTCCTGGAATAGCAATTCTTTTTGGTAAATTTATATTAACAGTTGCTTAACAAAATAACATTTAATTAAACAGCTTTTTTAAAATAACTTCAATTATCCAATCAATAGTTATTCCAAATTAAAATTAATTAAATTGAAGAAAACTTCAGAAAATGAATAATACCTTGAACCCATCCTCTAATCACTTTAATAACAAAAGCTCACAGAATATCTATAAGTTTGGTAAGAACATTTATTGGTTATTGTTCCTACTTAATAAGATTTCTGCTGTTATGTGCATTTTCTCATCACTGGGACATTGCTCTCGAAAAAAAATTTTGAAGTGGAAAGATAAAGACAATAAAATGGACAAGGGAAGAGCTATTGATGTAATTTATCTGGATTTCTGTAAGGTCTTTGACACAGTCCACCACACCATCCTTCTCTCTAAATTAAAGAGATATGGATTTGATGGGTGGACTGTTTGGTGGATAAGAAATTGGCTGGATGGTCATTCACAGAGAGTAGTGGTCAATGTCTCAATGTCCAGATGGAGACCAGGGACAAGTGGTGTCCCTCAGGGGTACGTACTGGGGCCAATACTGTTTAATAACTTCACCAGTGACATTCACAGTAGGATTGAGAGCACCCTCAGCAAATTTGCAAATGACACCGAACTTAGTGATATGACCGACATGCCTGAGGGACTGGATGTTGTTCAGAGGGACCTGGACAAGCTTGAGAAATGGGTCCATTTCTTCATGAGGTTCGTCAAGGCCAAGTGCAAGGTCCTGCGCCAGGGTCGGGGCAATCCTCAATATAAATAAAGGCTAGAGGATGAAGGGATTGAGAGCAGCCCTGAAGAAAAGGACTTAGAGGTACTGGTGAATGAAAAACTACATGACCTGGCATTGTGCACTAGCAGCTCAGAAAGCCAACTGTATCCTGGGCTACATCACAAGAAGTGTGACCAGCAGGTGAAGGGAGGTGATTCTCCCCCTCTACTGTGCTCTTGTGAGACCCCACCTGGAGTACTGTGTCCAGCTCTGGGGCCCTCAACATAAGAAGGATATGGACCTGTTGGAGGGAGTCCAGAGGAGGTCACAAAGATGATCAGAGGGCTGGAACACCTCCCATACGAGTACAAGCTGAGAGGGTTGGAGTTGTTCAGCCTGGAGAAGAAAAGGCTCTAGGGAGACTTGTTACTGCAGCCTTGAATACTTAAATGGGGCTACAGGAGAGATGGAGACGAACTTTTTAGTAGAGCCTGTAATGACAGGACAAGGGATAGTGATTTTAAACTAAAAGAAGGTAGAGTTAGACTAGATATAAGGAAGATTTTTTTTTTATTTTTTTTTTTACAGTGAGGGTGGTGAAACACTGAAACAGGCTGCCCAGAGAGGTGGTAGATGCCCCATCACTGGAAACATTCAAGGCTAGATTGGATGGGGCTCTCAGCAACCTGATCTAGTTGAAGATGTCCCTGCTCATTGCAAGGGAGTTTTACTAGATGACTTTTAAAGGTCCCTTCCAACCCAAATCATTCTATGATTCCATGATAAAGGAACAAAGATACAATTTGCTTTAACGATTCAGTTACGGGCTCTGCTATCTATCTGTAGTATAAGGGTCATTAATTTAGATCCAAGATGTGAGTTCGGACCTTCAGACAGTAACAAGCTGTTTTGCTAAAGTGCATAATTGTCTTCACACGTCTTGTATAGATCCCTATTCATTGAATAATCCTGAAGTAAAGTTCCTCCCATCTGTAGATATACAACCTGTATAAGCCCACACAAAAATTCCTTTTGTACCTGATTATGTCTGGGGTATGGTTTGGTGTATCCTTGACTCCCACTGGCTTCAGTGGGACCTGAAATTTCTCAGTACCCTGTAAAGCAGGGCTCCTGCCCTGGAACGCCAAGCAGAAGAGAAACTGCATCATTCACAGCATGTGCTCTTCACAGACTACGTACCAGTGACCTGAGGACTTTCACAGAATTCCTTGCAGACATTTGGCTTCCAATTCACACAGCCAAGCTGAATGTCAGCATAGGAGATATAGCTTCAATTTACTCTCATTCAGGAGCTTCCGAACCAATGTGCTCGCTGGATTTGTGTCTCTAATGTCCCCACGTGGAAGACACTTGACCAACTTTTCCTCTCTCCAGAAGCTCCCCCTTGTGATCCACCCCAGGTATTGACTGAGCAACCTGCCCTAGGCTGCTTACCTGAGGGAACAAGGACTACCAATCCAGTTGGGGTCATGAAAGGAAGAAGAACTTGGGCCAGGCTGTCTTTTGGTGTAAATGCACATGTTCTTGTGATTTCTAGAGTAAAGGTCTATCTGGTAAGGTACTCAACATGCATGTTGCAACCAGTAAAAATACACCCAGCTGAAGTGTGCACACTTTCATTGGAACTCTCATGAAATCATTTTGATGTTTCTTTTTTTCTTTTTTTTCTTGTATCTTGCTACAGCCCTTCCTAAAAACTAATGACCCAGACACTCTCCTCCTGAGCTACAATAAATGAAAGGGAACAAATAAACAGAAAATCTCTGCATCTCCCTTAGAGCCAGTGCATCCTGCAGATATTTCCCAGTGGCTGTCATTAGCCCTAATGGAAAACAGCTGAGCCCCAGAACAGCCACATTGGTCTTCACTGAGCAGGTACTTGTGCGTAAAAGAGGTTGTATTTGCAAATATTCTTTCTGTGTTCCAAGAGTGAGACATTTAACCATGTAGCCTGACTCTGGTGCCACAGGGATAAGTTAAGCCCAAACTTCACTCCAGAAGGCAATCTTGTCACTGCATGAGGAATTTCTCCTTTCCCCTAGAAAGTACATGTACCTGGCAGATGGATTTATTTATGTCTGGCATCTAATATTAACCAGTTATCTGGGTTATGTTTGTACACTGGGAAGATATAAAGATAGTCTAGGCTAAAACTTACTCAATCTTTATACAGGCACTTAGCACGGGTAGGAAGACTCATTGTCTAAGGTGCCTTCCTCTCTCCACTGCTGGTAGGAAAACTAAGGAGATTGATAATCTCATATGTATGGAATGTCAGATTAGAGGTGAGAGGAACTCTCCCTCTAAAAATACCTATTTCTCCAGTGACAACTGTAAAAGAAAAGATGGATTATGTTCCATCATGTTCCAAGGTGGACATTCACTTTTGTCTAGACGAACCCCAACCTATTTGTCTAACTTCTGTAAGACTGAAGTTTTGTAAAATCAATTAATTTGAGATTATCATGCACCAAAAATGCATTAAATTCCAATAGCTATGAGGTCTCTTCACTTTGTTTCTGGACTATTTTTGGTCTTTGTATGCATGTTGCATACATTTTAGACCCTTATTCTTTACTGAGGTTTTGAGTTACAATCCCCATACAAATACTAGTAGAGACATTATTATGGTGAAAAGTGATGGTGCAGCTCTGAAGACTTCTTGCTGTTGAGACCAAAAGCAGATAAGCATAGCCACATTGGATCAGACCAGCAGCCCATCTCCTGACTCAAACAATGACCAAAATAAGATACCTCCTGGAAGAGCATAAGAACCGGGCAACCAGCATTGCCATCTGTCATGCTCCCCAAGGCCAAATAGTTTTAGCCGAGGCACTTTAAGAGCTGGGTTTTATTTAGAAATAAATGTCAGGCCTTGGAGTAGGTCAAAGTTTAATTTTGAGCTGGATCTCCTTTTGTGATGAGTTGTGGAGTCTCCTTCTCTGGAGACATTCAGAGCCTGCCTGGATGCGTTCCTGTGTGATCTGATCTAGGAGTTCCTGCTCCGGCAGGGGGATTGGACTAGATGATCTTTTGGGGTCCCTTCCAATCCCTAACATTCTGTGATTCTGTGATTCTGTGATGGGTTGACCCAGAGCAAAAGAGATCCGGAACCAAAAGGGCCGATTTTCTGGAGTGCCCTTACCTATATGCTAGGCGTGAAGTGTATGTTATGGAATAGATTATTGGCCACTCTGGGTCTCAATCCTGAACCTAAAACCAAATCCTGGGCTAGTAACTGAGTCTGTGCTCCCTCCCAGCTTCTCCTGTTTGCAGACAGCCAGAGAAGCTGAATGATTTTGGCAGCCATGTAAACATCACTTTTAATCAGCTTTCTTCTGAGCACAAACCCAAAACACAGCCTCTTTCTAGCTATTATGAAGAAAGTTAACTCTGTCTCAACTTAACCCAGGGCACCTTTAAAAGTAAATTCTATCTGACCAAGGTATAAATAGATACATGTTCATTTTCTGTGAGCAGCAGAAAGTAGCTGAATGAACAGGTTACTTTATGCTTCTCCATGTGTCAGAAAAGAGCTTATGACAGGGAAATGGGAACACATTAACTGTGTTAGCCTGATGGGTTGGTTACCTGAATTTGATCAGGTCAGCATACTGAAGGATCAGACAGACTCAAACTTTGTACAATATTTTATCTCCAGCTCGTAGTGCTTGTAATCACAGGAAGTCATTAAATTCAAAGCTGACACAGGGAATGCCTAGTGGGATTAGCCTTCAAAAACTAATTACCAAAGAGATCAACAAAAGGCAGCCTGCATCACTATTGTTGTGACAGCATACCAGAGGAGTAAGTGGTGTCAGAAAATGTTGATTAAAAGAATCTGATTCCCTAAAGACTCTTTTCCTGTGCAGGAACAGGTTCCTAAATGTTTACCAAGGAAAGATCAATGAAAGACAGGTTTCTAATTATAGCTAGGGATCTAGGGACAATTGCTATGATTATGATGATTATTTTTTCCTTTTTCTAGTAGTTTCTAGAATAGTTATTGAATGAAGTGTTGTACCAACGTCTAGGAAGGATCAGCTCCCATCTTAAAGAAAAGAGGTGGAACTACCACACCCTTATTTAGACACCTGCAGCTGAACAAATCTCTCTGAACTTCCAGTGACAATCCATGAAGAGATACAGACATTGTGAGTATCTGATTTGTCTGAGTCATCTGAATAAGGCAAATAGCACCTTCAAAGTGCATGCTGTTTTGTTTCTTTTTTTTTTTTCCTTTAGTTTAAAAGGAACCTGTGATGGCTGCCTTGAATATATGATGTGGGTTTTAAATGTAGTGAGATGAATTCCAGATGTATGCCAAACAGATAACACAAATAAATGCTGAGTTTATGACAGGGTCAGTTGTCCATCAGATGTCAACCCCAAAACACAATATAAAACTTGTACCTGTGAAATCTGTCAATTACTCCTCAGATCTCATGTCCCTTGGATGAATCTGATCTCAAGTGATGTGATACAAAGCCAGGCAACAGATTATGTTACACATACACACACATGTATATGGACCTATAGGTTGTGTGTATGTGTGTGTACCCATGCATGAAAAGACAGTATAAGATCATAAGTATTTATTTTCTTATATTACACACTATTCTATTTTTATATATACATATTCATGAATGTATGTTTGTATTACATCACCAGAAATTTGGTCCAGTCCCTGGACACACAGCTTTTTGGTTGATTTAAGTTTGACCAGTAAAATAAAATCATAGTTCTGTAAAAAAACAAAGAAGGCTGTTTTTTCCCCAATTTCTACAAATACTATTGGACTAGAAGTCCCTCTGAAATACCAAAGATGCTAAAGTGTAACCTGAACAAAACATACTGGAAATCAGAAATCCCAACACACCAGCAAAAGTTAAGAATCCAAGCAAGCCTGGGATTCCCTACACACCTTCCTAAAGGTTGGATGTGTTTCCAAAAACTAACATCTAGTTGATGTTATTATCAGAAATCTGGAAACACATGTTAGTTATATAAACGTTGTTAAATCAGTCTGATGATAACACTAGTACAGACCAGGCCCTGACTTCAAGAGACTATCGGGGGGACTCAAAAAAATTAGTGTATTTAGTTACCTTTCTGAAGTTCCCAAACGAAGTGGATGTCTATTGAATTTCCCCCCTCAGTTTAAGGCTCTTCACAAATGCTATTACGTTTTAATTAAAGTGAACATGTTTTTCTATTTAGTGGTTATTCTAGTTTGATTTTTTTTTCTCATTATTCTTATAACAGAATAAAGATGCTAATTGGGGATTAGTTTGTAATAACAGTTTACAGGCCCTGAGGATCCATTCTGCAAACTAATAGTCTATGGATGCATAACAATCCATAAGCCAGCATGGGGGAACCAGTCTGTTACTAGAAGCGATCATCTTCATTCACAACTATAGACTGCACGCCACAATGTTTTGTTGTGGTGAGATATTCTTCTTATTTAGAACCTGCACACTGCTGCTTTTCAGACATTATTTGTTTGCTTTGGCCCATGGAGAGGAGGGACAACCTGCTATTTGCGGGGTATATTTACATGACAGAAGTGGATAGCTCATGTTCTGAAATGTCTGGAGATGAATCAGGTTTGGTACAGGAGCCCAGTAGGTGAGCGAACACCGACAGCTTTCGAAATGTTGATACAGACGTGTTGCACAGTATCTGGATAAAGACAAAGGGATTTTTCTCTTTTGGGGTATTCACCAAAGCATTTTTAACATTATCAAGACAATGTTCAGTGATCTCAGTCTATTCATTTGCAAAAAATCCTTCAAGAAATCCATATTGAGCAAAGACTGTGAAAGGGAATCTCGTATCCTGTTAGAATGTGAAGCTACTAAAACTTAAAGTGCTGAAGATCAGGCAAGTCAGACTAGGGAAGTAACTTTCTTCTGTCCACTAAGCAACAAAGATCTCTAGGTATTATATTAATTCATAATTTTAGTTGGTACCGTACTAAAGGGATGCAAGCTGATCTCCAGGTCTGCATAAAAATAGAGGTACTGCTCAGCAATGTTTACTAACATGCCATAGCTGGAGGAAAGACCATGATTTCAGAAAATCTTTGACTTAAATTATATTATATTTTTAGCATGTCCTTTCCTGTAGCAATGGAGCTGTACTATCTCCAGGAAGTCTAACAAAATATATGAATTTTGATTACATTTAAGAAAAAAAAAAAACACCTTTAAGCAGAAAGATAGCTTGGACTCACTGATAGGCTAATGTATTGTAAACTTACCTAAAAATCTAGAATACAAACTCTGTTTGCCAGATGCCAGATTGTGGGGGGTTATCTCCACTCTTATGAAAATGTTATATCCTAAATGTGATAGAGGCCTTTGAAGTTTAAATGAGCATAGATGTTTTCCTTAAGCTTTAGTAGAATCTGGTGCCAATCAAACTCTTCCTACAGTGTGACCCATGTTTTAGAAGAGAATTCTTCAAGTAGGGTAGAACAGGTCCCTCGGCTTGTTTACTTTTCCAAACTCTAGCCCTAGAAGCTTCAAAAAATTTACAAATTATGAGGAAATGTCAGGATAAGACATAAACATTCTGTCTATATAATAGATAGTATACTGAGATAATATATTGAGAGGAAGAAAGCAAGTAATACCAAAGGAGAAATCTTTAATTCTTTCATCTTTTTCTTACTTTGAACATTTGAACAAGATTTCTTTCAGTGATAATGAAACTGAGTTAATTTGTATTTTATTAAGCTAGTAAGGTGAAATTTGTTATGCTGACTTTTAAGCAAGATTCAGTGTCAACAGTACAATGTAGTAAGTTAATGGAATTCTTAACCCTGGGAAATTTGAGGACAGTATATTTAGCAAGTTGGGATTGTTTTTTTTTGTTTTTTTTTAATTAAAGTGGTTTGCAGAAGCATTGGTTGATAACCTAATAAGGAAATACCAAGAAAATATAATGAATGAGATTAAAATACTTTTATATAAAAGTCAGACAGCCACTTGTTCTTAGATTGTCCCATTGATTTCAGCTTCACTGGAACAACTTTTGAAACATGGTACAGAGCCTGTCTGATACAGCTTAAAGAATGTAAATATGCTGAGGAAATGTTGAAACTGATTCTGTAAAAAAGGAGTCAAATGGCTTAATCTGCATGTGTGCAATAGCTCTGTACTGTGGAAAAGATTTTCCAAAAAAGACCTAAGGATGTCTCGTCTCTGCCTTTGGAGAATGACGTTGCAGCAATGAATAGCCATGTAAGACAAAAAAAGGCAGTGCGTGTTTTCACATGGACTAAATAAGCTCCTCACAGGGTCTGGAACTCACATGAGTGACTAGAATGGGATACTAGCAGAAAGCCCTGCTGGAAAGGACCTCCCAGGTCCCCCACCACAGCACCTGGCTACTGGTTGTACCAGCTACACAGAAACTATTGATAAAAAACTTGTGTTTAATTTGGGTTTACACATCTCTAAGGATGGAGATAAGACGGATTCTCAGGCAATCTCTTCCAGTGTTTAACCGTCTTTTCTTATCCCAGCTGAGCAAAGCTTGCTGAGACCAGAAGCATATGACAGTATAACTGAGAAGTGCATGAGTGCCTGTTTACCTCTGAGACACTCACACTTCCACCTGCAGTGAAGACCCAGCCCAGGGAAAATGTTCACACTGTCTGTTGTTGGTCCTGAGCTCAGCCTCAGTGACTACTGTGGGATGGGTGGTGGAGAGGCTGGTGAGTCATTCCAATAGCCTACAACCCAGCAGAGCTGCGAGATTTATTTCTGCACACAGTCAACGGGAAGAAGGATTCACAGAAGCTAAATTTGGCAGTCATTACTGGAAGCCTCAATACGGCCCTCAGTCAATTAGGCAACCCAGTCTTATGAACGAGAATGACTAAGGGCCATTAGCTTATGAGAGCCAAAGAAAGTCAACTTCTTAACCCCAGAGGCACAACAACTCTATATAGGTTTCAAAATTGGTTTGTCTGAAGTAAGTAAACAAAAAAAGCAAGAAGTGATTTGCTGAGGGGTTTAAAATAGAATAGGTTTGCCATCAACAATAGCTTAGCTCTCCGGAGCACATTGCGCCCACATGGTCCCTAAGACAAGCTTTGCATAACAGAGGAGAGTTCACTTCCACGTGATTACAATTATAGACTCCCCAGAAGGAAAAGCGAGAAACCAGCAAAGAGAACAGGCTTTTCCTCATCATTTAGAAAGACTTTAGAGGTATGTTTAAAATAGTGAAATGCTACTTACTTACATTGTAAAACACTGTGAGGTACAGAGCTTTGACAAATAAGCCATTTAGCTGTTTGGGAATATTACTGGTTATAATGTCTTGCCCCATTTCAAAATCCTACTTCTTCATATTTTCCCATTACCATATTAACTGCAATATTATTTTTTAAAATTTCTAAATTCCCCCAATTAAAGTAACAAAAAGCCATGAATGCAAACATATTGAAAATCAAAGACCACTTTACAAATAAATTTTAAAAGTGAAACACTTGTTCTTCTATTTAAACAGTAAATTTAAAATGAATATTTAGGCAGACTAAATGAGTTAATCAAATTAAGGAAGAAAAGCTAATTAAGTGGACTTGTCAAAGGAGAATAAGAGTTAACAGAGCAGCCCTTGATCCTGGAGAGTAAATCTTGACCTGTGTGATTAGTTGGTCTGCTTTACTTGGGGAAAGGATTTGTGCATCAAACCCAGAAATTGCTGCTTGATCCTGGAAATCAAACTGAAAATGTGCATTTCTGTGGCTCTACGACAGATGTAGAAGTGCATAAACAGGTATCTCTTGAATCAGATTTGATATTATAAAATTGATATATGTATAAATTTAGATCCTGTCTGATTCAAGATATATATATATATATGTTTAAATATAAAAACATATTTATATATATAAAATACATAATTTATATTTATATCCAATTATATACACTATTCAGTGTCCAAATGAAAATCTCTGGTAATTTGAAGATGATGTTACTTTGGTATGAATGATGTCACACTGAATTTCAACATGGAAAGTCTATTCTTTTGCGTTGCCCATTGTTTTCTCATTCTATTTTTGCTTCAGATATATCTGCTGTACTAAAGAGAATTGCTGGATGCACTCTCTGAGTTGGATCCTGTTCTTTGAGAGACCATTGCCTGTTACAAGTTCAGAAATATGTATTGCCTTCCAGTTGAAGTCACTGGCCTCATGAATATCTGGATGTGATGGTACTGTGTAAATCCATTTGGATTTTGCACAAAGTCAGCTGAATGAGGGTTAAGGAATATGAAGGAATCATGCAAGATTCCAGCCCGAGTTTCTTTTCCTGCTATCATGAAGAATCCATACTACACTATTCAAGAGTAGATGCTGATGAAATTATAATAACTCCAAAACTGATTTGGCTCCAATAAATTTTCTGTTTATATATCTAGCCTAAACAAATCCTCTAGGAACCCTCAAGAGTCAATGGAGTCTCTCACTCTCAGGTTAGGGCAATGTGAAAAATTTCTGTACTAAGGCTAGGTAAAGCCCTTAGAGTGGACCTAACCATTAGCTTTCACTGAATGAGGTTTGATGGTTGAAGTTAGGTGAGATTATATTTACCCTGGGTAGAGACACAACTCAGTATCTTCATAAAGATGTAAAATCATATTCAGACTGAACGAAATTTTTGGATTACTATTTAAAACAGCACCTTACGACCTCTCCTGGCAGAGATCAGGAAACTAGAGAAAACATGATGCAAATAGGTAAAAGGTTGAAGAGGTTAGTCATCTTTTCTATGCAAATTGTAGAAAGTCCACATCCAGTGCATGAATTATTACTCCCACTTGCCTGAAATTCAATAGTTGGCTAACATGTAGGATAACAACATATTTAAAATGAACCTCCTTTCAAGTAATGATTTTTTCAGGAAGGGCAATTTTGCTGGAGGTTTACTTACTGGTATTCACATACTGGAGGTCAAACTTGTCTTTCTTGATGAGAGAAGAGAAGGCACAAGTTTGCTGGCACTTTAATTCTCTTCCAGTGCCTCTGCAGACTGCAGGGGGTCTATGTTCATTAATGTTGTCCCTGTGTATGACAGGATACCTGACAGGTATCCAGTACTTCAGGTGCATTTCCAATTACACAAGCAGAGTTGGGTTCAACTATTACTTTAACAAATCAAACTACTTACTTTAACAAACCTATACTAATTGTCTGATCTTTTTCTTTAGACACAGATCCTCTACAGGCATCTTAAGAGGATGTTTCATGCTGTATCAGGGAGCTAAGCTGGGTTCAAAGGGCTTTTTGGAGGCTGGTCCTACTTACTTTCTCTTTCACTGACTACATAAGTAACCTTAAAAATTAACTTAAATTTTACATTCGGGGCATTTGACATAAGACCACACTAATATAAACCTTCATGTCACAAAAGAAAAGCTACTTCCTGTCTCCCCAAATTAGCAATCTAATTAAATCTGTAGTGTGGGGATAATTAGGCATTCGTGGTGAAAATGAAAAATATTCCATTTTCTTCAGTACTTTTTCGTAACAGTATAGAAAAATTACCCCTTCTGAGTACTTCACTTGCACTGCTATTCTCAATTTGAAAATGTGGCTTGTGTGTTCACATATAGGTATGAGAGTACAGTGTGCTGACCTCTAAAAGATAGTGTTAGGCATAAAAATAACATTCTCCCCATTTTCTCAAATGTCTCTGTAAGAAAAAGGAGCACTCTATAGATGTTATTTTGCTTTTTAAATTATGCATATTTTGTATGTGTAGTATAAATTAAAAATATTTTTACATTACTGATTTATTTAAAAAGTTTTCCTATTTTCACTTTTCTTATGAAAAACTATTTTTTTAGTAGGAAGGATGGTGATAACAGAGCTTTTAAAGGGAAAGATTTTTCCCACTGAAATTTCTTAATTCTGAAACGTTAAGTTTCAGACAGTCAAAAAATGTGAAAGCAAAAAAAAAACAAAACAATGCCGATTAAAAAGGAAACAATATTATTTACACTCAGGATCCACAATGTTCTTTGACCATTTAATGATTAAAAAAGAGTTACTCTGTGTTTTCAGAAGTTCTTCAATGGACTTCTCTCTCTTCACGTTTTCACTCATCCACCAATTTCCCAATGTCCTTCTGCCAATTTCCTGAAAAATGTGACTCTTTAAAATTGTCCTCTGAGTATCTCTTACCCTTTTTTATATAAATCTGCAGCTACCCTTAACTTAAAATATTTTCCATTTTGTTAGTACATGCTTTTAAGTGAATCTTTTGCTGCCACTGTATGTTCATACTTGGTGTGTTGGTGCAAACTAGTTCGCTCCAAGTACTAGTTCCTCTACAGTGGGAAGACCCCACTGCATCAGAACTTGTAACATTGAGATAAAGAACATACTCTTAGGGGAACTGCAGACACATGAAGTTTATAGACCACTGCAGGGCCATTATATACAAAGAAAAAATCAGATAAATCCACTGTAACAGTGACATGATTTGGAAGTAGAGATTTGGCACAAGAAGAACCAAGGTTGTTGATTTATAACATTTGCACAAGAAGAAACCCAAGCTGTAATCCATGTTCATTAAATTTGTACTTGTTCATTACCAGGTCACCTAGCAGTATACGTTTGATCTGAAAAAGGAACAATCTCACATTTGCATTTCTGCCAAAAATTAGTAGACAGCATTATATCATGCCCATAAGGGCTTCAAGGACAGCCTTTATACTGACTGTGAAAGCACAAGAAAAAACTGATATTGCATCAGTACATGTTACCTGTTGTCAACTTGACACAATTTTTTCCATTTTGTGTCTTTTAGGAGGACCTTTTAAGAGTCTAATCAGATGTCCTAAAACTGAATAAGTCTTCTCAGAAAACCACAGGCTATCCATTCTAAATAAACCTGTTTCACCAAACTGGCTTCCAGCAACAAAGTTTGTATTGTAGCCTATTGCAGCTTTGAAGTTGGCCCATCTTTGAGCAGGGTTTGGACCAGATGACCTCCAGATGTCCCTTCCATCTTAACTTTTTCTGTGATTCCATAATTAAATCTTAAAAAACGAAAATCAAGGTTAAACAATTTTATTTGCTTATCCTAGTGTAAGAAAAATTTGCCTTAACTCAAAGGAAATTAAAACTTTCTCACACTGTTTGTTCATATGAGTACCTCTTTTTCTGAAGAAGAAGGAAAAAAGCAACGTGTAAGCCAGCAAGTCAAGTTTAATTCCTTGCTTCCCTTTTCGCTTCTTGTGTGACCTTAAATACTTTTCACTGCGATTCAGATTCCCACAAATAAAACAGTAAAAATTATCACTTTGTCCCAGTGTTGATGTAAGGGGAAAAACATAAAAGCTTCTCAGATAGCACTTTGTGGAAACCGTGTATTTATGCCACAGATAAAAGCAAAGATACATTGCTCTATCTCTCTATAAACACATACCTTTACTTCTAGTGCTGTGAACTTTTGCCCATGGTTGAAAGCTGGAAAGGGATTGCTTCCCCGCAGGGCAGATAAAGGCAGCACTTTGGAACAAAGCGGCACTTTGGAACAAAATGTTCCATGTTGGAGAATACAGCATTGCTTTCTGCAAATTATGCAGACCTGTGAAACAACAGGTTTATGGAAGTGGAAAGAGACGCCTCTGACCGGCTCCACTTTGTGCCCAAATTGCAATAGGGTTCTAACCTGGCCCACTGAGATGTACAGCCCTCAAAAAGTACAATATATTTTTTGACACAGCTTTGCCTCCCAAAATTTTAAAGGGCAATGTGCAAGTCTGAGGCAGAACACATTCTACACACAGAAAAAGGGCTGACTTTGCTCTAAGAAATCGGATCAACTAAAAAAACTGGGGTTTGAATAGATTCTTAGCACCTCTGTTTTCAAGGCATAAGCTGCCTAAAAGATTTATTGATGTGATAAATGCAGATCTTTACTAGACAGCTAATAATTTGAAACTTGCAGACTCAACTGGAAGAGAACACAAAGAAAAGTATTGCTGTAAAACAACAGACCAGATAAGATTCCACATGTATTCAAGAGCTTCTGAACGATAGATGCAAAACAATATTAAAAAAGTCACTTGGATCTAATTCCAATGAATATCATGCTACCTTCATCCGGAGCTCCCTATATAGGCATGAAAGTTTCTGTTTCAAATTCATTTTTCATTTTAAAAACTGCTGAGACCACAGCTCTCATTACCGTTGGTGGGCGGTGTTGGTGCCATGTAACTCTGAAAATGAGGCCATTTATTTTAGGCACCGAAATATATTGGCCCAGGCTTCCCTGTACTGCTCTGTAGGTGCAAAGCAGCCACATACCCATCTTAGTTGGTCAATTATGATGAGATACTGGCATGAAGTAAAAGCAACACTTGTGAAATTAACCTGCTGTACATTTTTTTTTTCCACTGTGCTATAAAATGCTTGCTAGGTATGGTGGATTTATCACCAAAATGTCTGGAGTTGGGGAAATGATCCAAAGGTCTTAAAGCTTTGGACTGAGATAAGTAGCCTGTCATAACAGATTTAGCAAGCAATCATGCAAACCATATGAAAAATAGTCTTGCTGCAGAGAAAGAATGTCCTATTTACAGGAATGCTGTGTTCCTTGTTTCTGGTGGAATTCAGAAAATTCAGTGCCATTGGGGTCCATTAAGCAAGCCCTTTAAGTAGAGCTGCACTGCCAATTCTCACTGCTTTACTAATGTTGTAAGGATACTTCTTGTTTTGTAGAAGTACCTGGGCTCTCTTGAGCAAAAGGGAATTTTTCTTTTGCACAAAAAATGCAAACTTCCAGCTAGCACTGTTGCAGAAGAAAACTTGAAACAGTGGCCTGAGGGCAATATAATTGATCGAAAAGATATATGCATGTACGTATACATATATAAATACACATGTGTACTAATGATATCAGGATAAACATGATTCAGGATGGCAGTAAGATTAAGAAGCTTTGTTTAAACAGGATTGTTTCACTGGATCCAGACCAAAGAGACACAATAGGCAGATACATCTACCACTTTAGATGCCTGAAATTCCACCTCATAAGACAAGAAAAACAGGGTGTTTTTCTTAAATTTTGTGGTTATTGAGAGGGTGGGAAGGGAGTGATGGGGAGAGACTGTAACATTTTTTCCTTGAAATGAGCACAAATGGTTTTAGAGAAGGTAGATGTGGGGGTGTTCTGAGGAACATTTTTGCTGTCATTTTTCTTAAAAGCAAGACCATGGCTCAGCAGGAAAGACCACATCTGATTTGGCCACAGCGTGGATTTCCACAGTAGTATGTCTATTTCTCTAGAAATGAATGAAGTGACATTCTGTGTTTAAGAAGATATAATTTTTTTTTTTGGCCAGAACTACAATAAATCTGGCTACAAAACCTATAATTACATCTCCTATTACACATTTATAATTATTGAGGGACTTTGCCATATGTCTTTGTTATGTCAGAAATATTAAAATCTTGGCGTAAAGAAGCATCATGTATAAGATCATTTAAAAGATTTAAAGGCTTCTCATCATAGGTGCTTCTGGTATTTTATTGTAGACCAAAAGCACAGTTCAGCACTATCTGTACTACCCGCTGACGGAATCCCAAGCCAGTCATTTCAGCTATTAGTATGTTGTGTATTGTTTCTATGGAAACTTTTCAACACAACTCTCATTGTGGGACCATCAAACATATTGTTTAAATAAAGCTTTTGTAATATGAAGCTTTCAAGTAATAATGAAGCAATAAAAAGATCCTTGTTACAAGTTACACTGTCTAGGGGAAGCAGAAATCAAAAGGCAGGCTGCTGCTTGTACCAAAACACTTGTATAATGTTCGTTTTGCAAAATGTTATAATGTAGGTTTATGATGACAATTCAACTGCTTTCTAAGAGAATAAAGAGACAGGAATGAAAGAAGGATCACTTCAAAATACCTTTTTTCTCATTAAGGGGTTTTGCTCTTAAGGAAGCTGAAGAGCATTCCATCATTCTTACAGATACCAAATAGCTAGAGCAAGGCTGCACATAAAGATAGCTCCTAAATTAGCACAGAAATCCAGAAAGGTTACTAGGCAGGCCCTTATGTACCAAAAAAAAAAAAAAAATCCCTAAAATTCCTAGGTAAAACTAGAAACAATATCCCAGGGAGGAGCCAATCTCTGAAGGACAGCATTTGAGAAGCAGAGTGTCTTCAAAGACATTCTCCCTTTCTGTGATGCTAACAAATGCCTCTGGTCCACAAGGCCATGCTATGGCTCCATCACTTACAGCTGAATTATCCATGGGTTACAGGCCCCTTCCATTGCTATCTGCCCTTCTCCGCATGGTCAATGTCAGGGACACTCTGAATTGACATTTTAGACCTTTGTATGTTCTCTTTTTTGTTGCTAAGAACTTGCTTTGCTTGTTCAGAGGGTTTTTTTCCCAGTTCAAAGCAAGTGAAGGAACCCGCCTGACTTTAAGGGAAACATTAAGTTAAAAATAAAGCAGTGCTGCAAATCAGCGATGGTAGTGACTATAATTTAAGACAAGGTTGGGAACCTAAGGAAGGAACGGGTCTCCAGCAGTGCTGTAAATATCATCTTAGGCGGCTGATACTAACATGTACCAGGTAAAGGGATGGTTTCCCAGTGGACAGTCTTGCCTGTGTTGCTGGAACGAAACAGGCATTGATCTGGCAACTTACATGAGAACAAATTAATCTCTCATCATACCCGTGATTCCACCAGGAGGAGCTAAACATGTCTATACTTAGAAATCTCTTCACTGGGAAGATTAAGTGTAACTAATTTTTTTTCCTGTGATAGCCAAAGTGTCTGTGAAAGCTGAAACAGCTACAAAATATTTGGTCATTGGTCATTGCATCGTCAAAATGTCTTCAGATTTGGAGACCAGAATAAGAAAGAAAATAAAAACAAGGCTTTGAGCTGGTCTAAGACCCTAGCATCAAAATAGCAACAAAAGTACAGTCTTTAGCAAATTAGCAGAAATTCATGGGAAAATTAGCAGGAAAGAATGGGAAAATGCACATACTCCTGTGGCTAGGCATGTAGAAGTCAGGTGATATTCCATACCCACAGAGAGAGCTGAGGGGTGTTCCAGCTGTTAGGCTGCTTTTCTTAATAAGAAATCGATTCTGCTCTGTCTTCTAATGAGATGTCACTGAACCATTTATATTTGTAAAACTGCATGGCCTACAGTAAATTCTTTTGAAACTGTAAGACAACTTACTGAATATATATTTCTTAATTTGTTTTAAATTTGATTATATTCATATTCTTGCAATGTGTTGTTGTGCTAATGTGCAATATGGATTTTTTAATTGCATTATATTCGTGTTTCATTTTATTAAATTTTTCATAGCTTTGCTATTCAAGACATTGGAGACTATTTTTAGGTTTCTAAATGATGATATTAGAAGGTAATGTAATATTAAAGAGTGTTGGAATAGCCCATAAATTAGTTAAGAAGCCAGATGGGCAACTGAAACAAACTCTTAAGGGTTTATCATTAGTATGCAGTTCTGTGAACTGTCTTCTGTTAGTCACTGGAAAAGACCAAGCAAGTTTTCACTTCTAAGTATTGTAACAAAGGCAATTTCCATATTTGGGCAACCTTTGTTCTTTACCTTTTCTGTTATCTAGAATGACCTTTTTGATTTTACATCTGTCTCAACTATAAATGTAAGTGAATGAGACACCATGTAACTCTTTTTTCCTTTTTTTAAAAAATTTTAATTTCAAATGAAAATACGTATCTCTTTGGTTTTGGGTTAAATGAAAATATTTCAGATGTGCAGCTAGAATTACAAGAGGATTTGACAATGTCACAAAACCAAAAAGAAGACCATCTTTCCAGATCTGTCACCCAAATTTTTTCAGGCTCAGTAAACTGATGAGATACTTATTCACCTTGAGATTGGGAGACAAGTTTTGTGTATCAGAGGGCAACAACGCGTGCTGTGTTCATACACTTCTGCACCTTTCCAAGCAGAGAATCACCTGAGGGTCTTTTGAAGGAAAGATTTTATTTCTTTGATACCTCTGTCTGTCTGCTTGCTGGATTTGAGATAATGGGAAACAACATTTACACCTCTACCACTTAAACTTGTGTCCTCTAAGTGGGGCTTATTTTCAGCTATTACTTGTATGACTATTATGGGTAGATAGATTTTACATTCTTGTTTATGCATTCAGCTACAATATTACTTATGCTATCATGGGGAAAGGGGAGTAATGATTAAGGACGAGTATATGCTTTCTTCTCAATAAATGTGAACAATTACAGGACTGCTTTGTTGTGGGAAACAAGAAAAAGAAGGATAAGGCTTTTTATTATTATCAGCATGAACTCATTCACTTTTTTTGGCCTTGATTTTTGGCACATGAGAAGCCTGAACCACATCATTACTAGACTGAATTCACTGAGGTCAGTGTAGAAGAGCTAAGTCTCCTAATTTTTTTTTTTTAATTTTTAGTAGGTTTGGTTTTTTGGTTTTTTGGGATTTGTTTGCCATTGGTATTACCTTAGGATCTATTTTCCTAATTCTTTAAACCGGAGATAGTTTATTTCCTAGAATCAGCCATTGCTTTTAATTATGAAGGCACAATATAGACAAATTAACCAGTTTTGTAGTAGAAGTGGATATATCCTGCCTTGATAGAACATGTTAATAGTTGTAACTGGTGTCTGTGGAGTTTCATTCTAAGCATTATCCCTGAAAATTTCCCATTCTCACTTCATATGTGCCTAGACAGGTTATTTTGTTTCCTTCTCTTGTACTGAAATGGATTAAAAATAAAAATGGTCCTTTCTCTGGGGATCACTTTGACACCCTTGTGGCCATTCACTTAGCTTCTAACTCTCTCTTAAACTTGTATTCACTTAGGACATTGCATATTAATAGCTGCAAAATTAATACTGATAATTCATAGAAACGAAGTTGAGCTGTGTTCGCTGCTCCTTTTTCTGGTAATAACAAAATATCAGCCTAAGCTTACAAAACTGGGCCAACTGTCCAGCCAGGATCAGATCAGAAATTTCCTCTCTAATGAGCGTATTGAAAGCCATTTTAGTCCATATAATTCATACACCAGTGTTTTCTCATTTTTCAGCCTTATATGACACTCTCTGGATGCACCCGTAATGTACTTCTGACACTTACATTAGAATGAGATGATTAATTTCACAGAGATGGCTGGTTCTGTACTGTAATAGTGGCCTTACTAAAAACGCTTTTAAGCAACTACCTTGGATAAATGTCTTTATTTTGTGGATATTTAAAGCGGGTTAAGAGGTCTCTGTGCCTGCATCAGAGGCTGTGGTTGAACCTCATGTGTTGACTGCCAGAAAACAATTTCAAAAATGAATGCTGTTCACTGCAATGAATGATTTTCCCCTAACAAATTGCAGGAAGAATGCAAACAACAAACAGGGTATCCACAGCAACTCAATTAGCTACAAACAGTTCCTTTGTAAGCCTTCATTTTTAACGGCTTTTGTGTCCCTAGCTCCTCCTCCCTCTCCTTCCATTAGCCCCTAGTTAAAGAAACATAAATGAAAGGTTAGACTCTTTTTTGTTTCTCTGTCTAAAGACAGTTGATAATGCATCCTCCTCCTTCCTTACCAGCTCTTGAATGCACATTCTTTTGCTGTAGGACTGACTCAGAGTTACCTCTGAGAGATTTGGGCTTTGTGATTGCCAGGAGGTGATTATTATGGTAAGTAAAAAGCTTGTTTATTTGTTTTGATTCTTCTGTTCTGATCAACAGAAAAATAACAATAAGAATAAAAAATCTGTTGATCTGGGGGCTTACTGAACTTTATTTGAAATAATGCAACCAAAGCAAAATCAACAACCTAGTTTAATTACCACTCCAACACAACAGGATGGGAATTTTTAACGAAGTGTCCATTTGCCAAAAAGTTTCTCTCTCTCAGTTCTCCAGCATAAATGAGCATTCACACCCGTGGATGACACCTTACCATGATGCTCAGGCAAAAGCTGGGCCTTAAATAACGCATGCGTATCCAACAAGAGCACAAAGTCATTGAAATTTAAATGTTTAAACACTTCAAAACAGGAGATTTTTCTGAAAAAAATAAGTTTGTAAACAAAAATTCTGTGTGTACGTCCTGGAAGAGATTTTCTGTCTGCATGCAGAAAGGCAGCAATAATGTCACAAGATGTCCTTGAAAGGATACAACCCAAGAGCTGTCCTTATAAAGCTTCTGAACAGAGATATAAAATGGCTCTGAACACAGGAAATTCACTCACGCTTGTGAATAGTCTGCCTGGGTAAGTCTGGCAGCATGCTGAGTTACTAGATGTTAGGTGGGCAGTCCAGAAGACCCTTTATAAGCACAGTCAAGGTGGTCACAGCCTCTCTCCTGGTGCACCAAGAAAAGGAAGGACACGACAGGGTAAGAGATGCCTCTTTGATGATGCCACCCAGCTTGGTCTCTTTTATTATAACAACAGATGTGTTCAGCAAAACAGCTCATGAATGATGATAATAGAACCAACATTACCTTAGGGGTCATCTCATAAACATAAATTCATGTGAACCTTTTTATTCACGCTCTAAATTCCCACAGTTTTGCAGAAGAGCTGTCATCCTTTCATGATAAGCCTTGTTGAAATCAATACTACCTACAGGGCCATGGCTTTCAACATGTTTTGTAGACAAATGAAACTAAGCAGCATGGTTTAGACCATCAGCAGGTCTAAATTGATATATCTCCTGTCTTATTGCCAAAAAATTCACTGTTATCAGTCGTGATTTTAACAGACAATCTCCTAAACTGCAATCGGTACAAAGAAGTAAAGGCTTTTTAATCCTTCATAACTTTCCATGGAGTAATGCCTCTTACAACAGAGCCTCAACAGCAGGCTCCGGACCTGTCAGTCAGCTTAATGCCTGGAATAATAATGTCTGATGAAGTATCTTCTCATCTCAAGAGCAGGCCCTTACCTGCATAAATCTCTCATGTAACAATGAGAAATAGATATATACCCAAATGGGATTTCTTTGTGAAAGGTCAGCTTTTGAAAGGATTTCCTTAGTCCCCTGGAACCTCAGCAAAAGATAACATTTCAGAACTTGTCTTCTGCTTTCTACTCCATTTAATTAAAGTGTGCTGCTCGCTTTGATGAAAATGTGTTTCCCTCATGATTAAAAAGCTCTTTTGATTAAATCATTTTTGCTTGGAAAAGTGGTCTGTAATAATAATACATTAGAATATTTTTGAAACAACTTTCTCATGTGTTAATAAATTGTAATTCAATTCTACAAGGAAACTGACTGGTGCCCAGAACACTTCACCTGCCTGTTGAATACATTACTGTCTCTGGTCAACCTGGAACTCCTTCAGGGTGGATTACAATATTGATCTTATTCTGTATAGAAAGAAAGTTGGAAAATAGCAGCCTGAATCAGTGCTACAAGACCCTAGGTCTCTCAGCTAATCTTGTAATCTGAAACACAGAAAAGTGCAGTACAAAGAGAGCTGAACTAGTTTGATGTAAGTCATCTCAACTTTAGAAGATCAATAGCAACATAAATAGAGCCTTAATCCTGAAAGAATAAATCTTGCTGTACGCTTTCTAATCATCTAAGGTCCCCGGTATAATTTTCTCATTTGTGTTGATCTGAGATGACAATAAGCAGAACAAGCTTAGGTCTCTTTTTATTCAGCTGTGATAGACATGTTCCGAGGTACAAAGAACATCTTTAGTTTCCTTAATGATACATGAGAAACTTGTAGAAAAACTGGAAATAAAGGATGTCTTTTTCTGGTTTGACTAGACTTTCCTTTCTACTTGATTAGGAAAAAATTAGACTATTTACACAATAAAAAATATAAGCATGTTCAATCTTCACTAGACTAGAGACACTGATGATCTGGCATCTGGACTGCTTGTATCATCATGGTCCTTGGGGATGGAAATCTTTCCTTTCTTATCAAAATTAGGACCAAAAAATGGTTTCATAGTAAAGAGAAATTCCACCCCCTTTCTTCTTCTGTAGTATCAGAGAGCAAGCTGTAATATTTGCCAGAAGAAATATCACTTGGGTGACTAAGTATTAAAATTTTTGACCTCAAAACTTACTGTTTATTATTGCACTGAATTTCTAAAAGTTTTTATAAATGGTGATTGATATTTCTGAAAATAACAACCAAATAATTTTTTAAAATATTTTCTGGTTAGTAAAAAACTGTGGTAAGGAGCTCATTTGCTGTATTAAACCCAAACTCTCAGGCTTAGAGAGCTCAGCACATGTGGAAATTAATGTCTTCCCTAAGCTTGCTTGATCCTGGTGTTTTTGAAGCAAAGGCCACAATATATATGAGTGACAGGCTTTTATCCCCATGAGACTCAGCTGAAGTCACCAAACTGTGACCTGTGCTAGATAAGAATTAGGTCCTTCAGAGGTAACAGATAATGAGATACTGGACCACTGCACCAGCTGACTCGCTGTTCCTCAGCCCCAGTTAAAGGTCAGATGACAAACTTCAGGTGACAGAAGGGAAAGAAACTCAGTCCGTTGTTTTCCCTGATCACTTCAAATGTGAAAAGAAAAAAGGTAAATATTTTGGTGCAAGTAAGTCATTATCTAGCTGCTGCTAACTGTTATAATTCTTTTTTTTTTCATATTTAGACATACCAAGTGGTTGCAGAATCTGCGCTTAATACATATGTATTTTTGATATCTAACTGCAACAGGTTAATATATCAAAATGCTCCCTGAACAGGAAGGAGCATATTCACAAAATCTCTTTTAGGCACTGACGGCACAGAAAAAGCAGATGGGATTCCAGCAAAATCCTCAGGCCACAAATAAAAGTGACGTGAATCAGAAAGTCTCTTTAGCCAAGTAAAGCATGACCAAAATTTTAAATTCCAGGCATTTCCCAGGAAAAGGGTTATTTAGAAGTCTCAGTCTCTCTGAATCGGTCCTGAAAACTCAGTCTTAAACATGATACTGAGCTACTTCAGTACATCCCGGGCTAAAACCACTGAAAACTGAGAAACCTCAGCACTTCTGCAGCTCTGCTCTGTATGCAGCAGCAGGGGATCAGAGACTCCAGAGTAACTGAGCACCTCTTGAGACTCAGGGGAGCCAAGTTTTCATCCTGGATCTGCTGCTAATACACTTTAAGCAAGTCACACCCACACCTTCTGGTTATTTGAATGACAGGTTTCCCAGGGGCTGGCTGAGACTGTCCCAGCACAGGGGATCTGGACACTCTTGCCAGGACACTAAAGCTCCTAATGACCTACCCTCAGCCTGGCAGAGAAGGACTCTGGACCTTACCTGAGTGCAGACTCAGCAATTTGTGCAGGGTCTGTGTGCTGCTGCTTACATGTGATCCTTGTTTTACATGTACCATGTCTTTATACTACTAGAAGCTGTCTGTCTGCACACCCAGCTGACGTTTTCCTTCTCTTCAATTATTTCAACGTATACTATCATATGCAGGGTGGCATATTTTTTTTTCTCTAAATTAAGAAAATATGTCTCTTTTGTATTGAGACGAATATGCTGGTGGTTGAATATAGTGAAACAGACCAATACTCCTAAAACTGACAGCACATTTTAAAAAATCTAGTTGATTTTTAATATGTAATTAACAAAATGTTGGTCTTAAGAGACTTTTATATATTGTCGAGTGCCATGCAGATCTAATACAATCTTATATAAGCATGTACACTGCCAATGAGGATGGGCTATTCTTTTCTTTCAGACTCCTCATAAATATGTAGTTATTAAATTTACTTATTTTCTTTCCCAATGCAAAAGCACAGCTTCCCTGTTAACTTGCACAGAAGTGCTCTGACTTCAGTACATGGACATGTCTTCTCTATTCTTTTCCTTGTGTTGCTTGTCAGAGCAGAGAACTAAAGTATCATCTTTGCTTGTGGGAGCAAAATTAAATGTAGATTAGGATATTGATTCAAGAACAAGAAAATTCCAGACTTCAATATATTGTATGAAAATCACGGAGTTTGAAAAAAGGCATTACAGCCTGTAGAATGTTCTGGTATAGCAATATCACGCACATAAATACTCAAGTTAGAGAAATCTTTCAGATTTCTCTTGGATACTTGGAAACAGCTAAGACTCACCTAAAACACAGAAGAACTTCCCTTTCAGATGAGTATTTAATTTCTGTGAGAATTACACTAGCTCAGATATTTAATTTTCCTTCTTCCCTTCATCCTACTGTGCATTAGGGAGACAAAGTGCATCTTCAATATTTGTAATAATACATAGTATGCCTAAGTGTTAACAAAAAAGCTATTTAAAATAACCCAGTTATTATTTTGTTTTCTCATTCCTTTCACTAAGGAACTTGCTTACTCAAGAGTTTTTCTTGGTGAAAGCTCTTTACAAAAATTAACTTAATTCGATAATATTATGAGATAGGAAAACAATTTTTTTCAATAGTTTCCCAATAAAGAAAGGAAATTTTCTTCCATCTATATTAATAATTAGTAGCTTATAGAATTCTGTTTCAGGAAATCATCAATAAGATGGGAGGATCAGGTGAGGAAAAAACTAACTTGCAATGTTCCCTTCTTACTGTCTCTGCCTCCCTGAAGAGTAAAATTCCCCATTTTACTGACACACAAAGAAATCTGTCAGTTTGTCCAAAATAAAATAAAGCATTAACAACTGAAGAAAAATCAGAAATTATCTAGTATGCTTTGCTGAAATGCAATTACCTAGGGAACCTATAAATAGCAAGGAATGCAGAAGTGTTGTGACATTAACCTGTTAAATATTTCAGTATTAAAGTTCCTGTTAGAGACCGATCAATAGTGGAGCCCTCCCTCTGTGGAGCTGTTTATAATTTACTGAGTGACTTAATTATCTGTGGAAGTATTTGCAAATCCTGTACATTTTATAATCTTGCAAGATGAAGAATTGGAATGAAGAGAAAAAGCCATGTTTCTGCAGGCACAGCACCCCAGGGTTTGGAGAGCAGTGCTGGTGTCAGGTTGTTTGCAAATAAAGCCATGGAGGCCAACTGTAATCCTTCATTTTTTTCTCACTCAAGTAATTCTGCTTTCCTACAAAATTTCTTTTTGTTGCACCATTTCTTGATAGTGAGGAAGGTTGTAGCCATATAAATACAGCAAAAAAGATTTATATCACTATTTTGTGTTTATAAAATATCACTATTGTCTCTTACAGTTGAAATTACAATTGCGTATGTCTTAGTACAGTGAAAAAAATCCCAATGGATGTAGAACAGTTTTCAGGCATCCTGTATACTGAAGCTCATTTGCAAAACATATTTGGCTGACATACACAAAAAATACTTAAATGTCTGTATACCATGACCAGAAATAAAAACAGGCTAGGAGCAGAATGATTATTCACAGCAAATGAAGAGATTGTTTGAAGATATTTCCTTTCTTTTCCAAAAGTACCTTGCATTTTGTTCTTTAAGGAAAGGAGACAATCTTATAGAAAGCTATGATCTAGAAAGCAGTCAAAGCTCATGGTTAAGAAACTACACTACTTCCTTAGGAGTTGGAAGGAATCAATACAAGGACAAGCGTGTAAAAAGAGTATCTGAAAAGGTGTATCTTAAAGCCTTTCCCCAAAATGGAAAACATTCTCTGCTTTTATCTGCCAGTTGAATTCATTGCTGACTTTAAAAAATCCGTAACATGTCTTACCAGACGCACCTCCAGCCCATAGATCAACAGGGAGGAATGGTTTTGTGCTAACTAGAAATGTGCTAATAATACTTTTTTTTTTTTTAAAAGAAGATTCCTACTAAGCAAGCTGTTCACCACAGCATACACTACAGAAATTAGCATATTCTCAGTACAGCAACACCTTAGCGGGAAGAGAGGTTTCTATAAAGAGGCTGTCCTTGGTATGCTGAGAGGGACAGGAATGGGTCACTGTATATAAGAGGCCGTTACAAGTCGTAAATGTTTGTCCTAAGATATCTTCAGGTGGTGCGACTTGAAATTAATAGCAGATGTGGTTCGTTTTTTTGCCTGGTGGACTAGTGGAGGAGACAGATCTGAAAGTGCGTCTGGCAGGTACTTAAAGAAAATATCTCATTTTAAAGAGACTTAATCTATGGAAGCTGTCTAGTTCCTGTATTTATAGAAGCCTCCATTTTTGGTTTCTGTCTGTAACTCAAGGACACTTACTTAAGAATTATTTTACATAAAACTAAATGATGATTGCTTTTATTTCCCCAGTTAATTGGTGGACCAACACTTTAAAGAACGTCATGCATTTATCTTTCACACGTCATTCGCTTTGCTCTTCCTTCTTTATCTGAACTCCTCCATGCTTCCTTTCATTTAGATAGCTGTTATTTTTGTCTTTAGCCATAAAATATTTGTGTAAGAACAATTCACAGAGGTGTGAAATAAAATTGTTTCTAATGGCACAAGTTCTGAGGTACATTGTTCTCTTACTGCTTTGAGCGTTACATGTGTCATCAAAGTCCTCTGGCCTTCAAAGTTTCTCAGGCAACCAGCAGTCATTAGCCTCAGCAGGAGCCTAAGACCTGAATATTCTGGAATGTGGGTTTGCAGGACTTCCCTGAACTCAAAGAAATGTTCATCAGCAGAGCAAAGAAATGACCAAGAGTTTTTGGGGGACTGCTGAACAAGAAAATGACCCCTTTCTCTTTGTGCAGGTGAGTGGAAAAGGCAGAGCATATGTCTGGGTGGTAACTACATGAGGTTATTCACTGTTGAGGACTGTTGTACTAATGCACTGCCATCTATAAGAGGCTATGAGACTGGACTTTAGGCTAAGTGAGATACTGTCACTAGTTGTGGTACTGCTGGGGGACTCCCAAGAATGACTTAACATTGGTGTTGACATGCTGAGAGTAGGTAGTAAGCTAGCAAGACACCAAGGCTCGCTTGTCATCTTGGTTCATGAGCCTTGACAGCCAAAGCAATAGTCAGCTTATCTAATTTTAGATATCCATATTATAAACATCAGTATTAGAGTTAATTATTCAGAATATTTTAATGAGAAATGGAGGGAAAAGGCACTTACAAAGAATTAGACAACTAATTGTTTTAGACATCTGCCTTGAAGCGAGAGTTAATCTATTTCTCTCCACTAGCTGTGAAGAACCTAGACAACTAGCTTATGTTTTGTACTGCTGGATTTCGCCTGGTGAATACTCGTCTAGATAACTTCTTCAAATAGGATGTTGAATCTTCACACTGCTACGTGCCTGAATTTCACCCTGTGCATACAGCATGGCAGTTCCCTCCCAGAGTGGGGTTTCACAATTGCCTGGGCACATCCCGAGGTGGGCTGTGATATTCAGGATACATAGGCAGATTGTACTTGAAGAAAGGTACTTGGTCTGAAGATAGTCCTGACACTGGTGATGTTTTGTATTGAAGATATAGCTGGAGTATAAGAGTGAACCTTGAGACATCATTGCAATGAGTTGTGCATAGCTGATTTGCACAGAAAGCAGACAAGACTCCAAAGGTTTTAATCTGTTTTCATGCTTTCTTGCATTTTAGGTTTATTTATAGCCAGAATATGTTTTAACAAATCCTAGAATCACAGCATGATTGAGGCAGGAAGAGACCTTTCAAGACCAGGTAGTCCAACCTCCCCTGCTGAAAGCAGATCAGCTAGAGCTGTGTCCAGCTGGGCTTTAAATATCTCCAAGCACGGAGACTCAGCAACACCTCTTGGCATCCTGTTTGGCCATCCTCTCAATAAAGAGGGGTTTTATGTTTAAATGGAATTTTCTGTATTTCAGTTTGTGCTCCTTGTCTCTTGTCCTGGCACTGGGCACTTCTAAGAAGAGTCTGGTTCCCTCTTTACCCCGCCTCAAAAGATATTTATTTATAGAGATTGATGAAACACCCCCAAGCCATCTTTTTCTAGACTGGTCTCTTAGCCTTTCCTCATATGAGAGACGCTCCCAACCCTTAATCATCTTTGGGGCCTTTGCTGCACTTGCTCCAGTATGTCTGTGTCTGATGTTTACTGTGGAGCCCAGCACTGGACCGAAAACTCCATCAGTGCTGTGCAGAGGGGAAGGATCATCTCCTTTGACCTGCTAGCAACACTGCCTAATGCAACCCGTGAGGCTGTTGTCTTGCTTCGCTGCATGGGCACACTACTGGCTGGTGGTCAACATGCTGTCCATCAGGACATCATGTACAACCTCTCATGAGGAGAGGAATGGAGAAGCCACCACACGCAGTAGACATTAGTTACATGAATCAATCTCTGGGAACTTCAGAACTAGCGATGGCTTTTCTTACCGACACAACCCATTCTCTGCCCTAGGATTTCCCATGTAAAAATGATAATTATTTTTTTAATTCATAAACTTGGCTGGACAAGTGAGACAAGGTCAGCAAGTGAGGGAAGAGATGGCACATCACAGAAAGCTCAAAAACTAGCCCAAAGACAGGAAGGATATTAGGTATCATTTGCAATAGTAAGGACTGCTGTTATGAAAGGATTGTCATAGCTTGCAATTTTTTTCATCCTAGAAGTCCCCAACGCCCATTAGCACAGCTTTCCCTCAGGTAAAATTGAGTGTGTTAATCCAAACGCTAACATTTTTAGCAGCTATATTGTTTTTTCTTCAGATAGCTTCAGTTAGAGATTGCTCTAATGAACTCCAGCAGCTGTGTTTAGGTAGAAATGAGCTGCACAAAAAAAACCAAATCCCAATTCAGAAGGACAGTGCCCTGTGAGCTACCTAACTTATTAGTCTAAAAGCAGAAGAAAAATTTTCACCAAAGAGGAAAAATAACCTAACGTACACATCGGAACAATACAAGGGCAAACAGTATTCACAGTTCTCAGAGAGGAGGAGGGTGCTGAAATCAGTAAAAACTTGAGACAAATAGGATTCCCAGCATCATTTGTATTTTAGTCATTAAAATTTTACTTGAAGGGATATATAAGAACAACTAGAGGATGTGAAAGAAACTGTAGATGTGGTGCTGTGTGGGATTTTGGGACAAAGCTTTTACAAAAAAAAAGACCAAAATTGTGTTTGAAGATGAGGGTCCAAACAAAAGAGAGTGTAACAGTCATACCCTGTCCCAGAACTTGCTCAGCCAAGAGATGTAAAAGAAAAAAATGCTCATTGTTTTTCTGTCAATGGTATCATATTCAGGTATTTGACTCAGAGTTTCTGAGTTTGGACAGGGAGATCTTCGGTTTTGCTGAAGGGGGCTGAGATGGTCATTGACACTAAAATTCAGATTTAGGATTAATTTCTGTAAGGCTTAGATTGACAACGTCAGCATTTTAGCCTTTCTTCAAGGTTGGCAGAGATCAAATGTTGTTGTAACACTTAAAGACACATCCACACCTCTAACTTCTCTGGACCTGACCACTGAAGAGTGTCGGAGATCTCACATTAGGAGCTGAGACAAGGACTGAAATTGAAGCAGGTCTAACTTTCTGTACATGTGAATTTTTTCCATGCTGGGTTCAACATTCTTCAGTCCTCAGGCATTTTCTCAAATTGGAACCGCTTTTCTACCTGGCCATTTCGTCAGGTCATTGTTCCTGTTTACAGTACCGAGTCAAGCATCGTAAGTGTTTTGTGTCCTTTGCCCATGAACAAAACAAGGCAGTTTCTCATACTTTCTCGTTGTGTTCTCTGTTTTTCCCACAATGAGCATTTATCATGGGGTGCTATAGTGCCAGTAGGAATATGTAAAAAGAGAAAGCTTGTACTGGCTGTGTGCTAAAGCTTGGCACAGAGAGTATCTTTCCTCAGAGGGACTATATGTGTAATTTTTTAATTATTTTTTTTCCCTAAGCCTCTCCTCTGAAACTCTTTATGGCAGTTCTACCTTGCCTAGAGCCAAGGTGAAACCATACCCTGTGCCAGCTACCTACGAACAGCAGATGAGCAACAAGAGACCAGCATTTTCCAGGTACCGTTTTTCAAGGAATTATTTCCAGCAGAGGGCTCTGGGATGTCTGGCCATCCTGTGCTTGCTGACCTATGGCAGTGGACAGTTGCCAGTGCTGGTTCATCTCCAAAATGGATTAACTCTCACAGCTTCTTCATATCACTAGCGTGGGACGGATTGAATGAGGAACACTGTGAAAGATCAAACACTTAAAAGAAGCTTGGAAATGGAGCATTTACCCTTCGCTTCACCCTTCCCGTGAAATGGGACTGAGTCGGCTTTAGGATTCAGAGTCATTTCCAGCTCTTTCCAAGGGGTGTGGTCTAAGTGTGAAAGAAGGAAACACAGGTTCAGCCAGAAGACATAAGGTATGTTGTGTGTCACCTTATCAAGGAAATGAAACTGCTGACACCCTGGGGGCTGCTGAGTGCTAGAAAGCCCCATTTAAACCAGACAGGCACCCAGAATAACCAGGGTGCTAGTATGCCTCATCCACTTCAGTATGCAATGGTGATTTTTTTTTTTTAATGGAATATAGGACCAGATCTCCAGTGAACTTGTTTCAGGTTATTTACATTAATATAGAGTGGTTTGTACCTGATGAAGATCTGACTGTGTGTGTTGCTATACCAGCTGCAAAACCACTGCTGTTCTGCATCCAGTCTGAGGGTATTAGCTCTTTTTCCAGGTGCCTTTCCATTAGTGCTTCAATTCAGCTCAGCGGTGATCTTCTTAAGTGTATCTCCTTATCATCACCACATGGGACACAGATTCAGACTGCAGATGGGGCTCCTAACGCAGAAGCTGTAGTCCTTTAGGAAGGTATTTCACCAGGATACTATACCAGCACTTAATTTGTGCTAATTGCTGCCAGACATCCAACCCACAGCGCCAGAGCTAGCCTGATGCAGAGCTGCTGGAAGGCATATAGTGCAGATATCAAGTGCAGAGCATCATTTTGTGTTCATACTGGGCCTCACAGCTTGCTAACATAGACCCAGCCACTTACTGTTTCTAAAACTAAAATTTCTTCAAAATCTTGTTTCAGCAACTTTTTTCTCTCCTCTGTGGTTATATCTTGCCCACTGTGCATGGCACATTAATCATCCCATCGCACTTATGTAAAACCCTGTCACCAAGAGAAGCCAAAATCAAACCAAGGCAACAATAATAAAAAGATGCCTCCAAACTATGCAATAAAATAAGTAAACAGCAAATGGGAAAGATCAGCAGCAATGCATAAGGGGGCGTGACAAAGCTGAGAGACACAGGGACCAAGCTTCCAGGGACTTGGAAGCTGCTAAGAGAGCAGTTTTATGCTTCAGCCCCAAAGCAAGTACTGTAAAATTCCATTTGAATTTTTTTTAATTTTTTTTAGCTGGAAGCTCCAACACTGCCACATGCTGATAGTGATAAATCCAAAGAGGCACAACCTTTGCAAAGCAATTTTTATCAACACTAAGAGGATGCTGCCTCAGCAGCCTGTGAAAGCAGAAAATGTTGAGCATCGTGTAACACATATGGTAATTTTTGTTAAATTTTTGATTGAGTGGTGAATTTAGTGATGTATTGTAGAGTTTTACAGTTACTTACATTCACTGCTAATTAAGGAGTGACATTAAAAAGGGAAAAAAAGTTAATAATATTTAGCCCTTGGGAAGGGTGTTACCCTTCTAAAAGGCCTTTCACACATGAGTCTTGTTCAGTGAAGGCTCTGCCGTGCAAAATCGCTTTTATCAGCTGAGGGAACAACATTGTCAGAGGTCAACTTACTATAGTGCAATGAAGCCAATAATGTTTAAAACTTTAGTGCTGTCCGTTAGACACTGATTTCCATCATTAAGTGCCTAAAAAGGCAGTTTTTCAGGTATACTGATCAAGTCCTGATGAAGTTGGAGGAAACTATGGCTTCAATGGTCTCTTAAAATGAGATTGCTCTATATCTGCATCTGGTGTTGGATCTGGTTTCCAGCCCCAGAGATCTGACCCTACAGTTCTGTGAACTGACGCAGCTATTTATGAATGAAAGGTGGCTAAGAAAATCAAGAAGTTATTCAGACTATCAGACATACACCAAAAAAAAAAATTAAAAATCATCAGAGACGTTGGGGTACAATGTGGTTATGTTCAATCTCAGAATTAGCTGGTGCTTTAAAACTACACTTACCTCAACTTGAGAGCAACCTAGAGTCCTGTTTCCATATTTAACTCAAAGGATTCTGGCTACATAAGTCTGAAGGATTGGGGCCTTATTCTGTGTCTGGCTGAGATGCAGAGGGTAAGGTCCCTGTGCTCCTTTCTCTTTGACTCTTCATCTGACAAGAACACATTTTGTTTATACTTACAGGGCAGTTAATATAGAATATGAGATGACACAGATATTGTTGGGAGAATGTCTGTCCTTTTACCTACTGTCATTTTAATTGAAAGATTTTCCAGGTTGTTGAACATTTACACTGAAATTCTTCTATACCAGAAGAACTCATGAAGGGTCCTGCATCCTTCACAAAACCCTCTTCCCCAGAAAAAAAAAAAAATGACATTTTGTGGCCTATTAGTCAAACATCAACCTTTTAACATGCTTAAGACCCAAGTTCTCTTACTTCCTTCTCCACTCTTTACTATCCTTTTTACACACCAGGAAGCCGAATAGATCCTGTCTACCTTCAAACTTCTACTACTTCACCTATATTTAAGTCAGGATGTACAACTCATGGCCTTCATTTTAAGCCTCTCTTTTATCGTTCACCTTCTCAAATGCAGGCTAAGACCTCACTCCTATAACCTCTGACATCTTCTATATTCCTGCTGTCTGTCGCAGTCTTTGAGTTCCCCAACACTGCTGTCTGCATTGTTAGTCACAATTTGAAGTCCCCAGATGGCAAAGCTGCTGCAGAGCAAGCACCAATTAGTTTTAGCTTCACTCTTCATTAAATATTATTGCTTCTTTTGTGTGTGTGTGTGTGTGTGTGTGTGTGTGTATGGAAGCACTGAGGTCAAGAATAAATCATCTGTTATTTTGTAGAATACTTGATATTTAGCTCACAGGTCAAAATTCAGTCCCTCCAAACAACTTATTGGACTATCAGTCTGGATCAGTTGAAGGACACTTGAGCAAGAAGGTGTCAGAGAACAAGCTGGAAAATGGAAGAACTCTTCCAGCAAACCAGTCTCTGCCAGTTTATCTCCCAGGAGTTTCTGCCCTATCTCCCTTGGCAATACAACCAGAAAGGTGATTGCCACTTGACCAGAATATTGACATCCCTCACAAGAGATCACTTTCCTTCTGCATGTTAGGGACACTCACTTTTGCAAATGCAATGGGACAGAAAAAAAACGTCTGCACCTTCAGTAAAAGTGTCTTGTTAATAATGGCTGAGGACATCAGTATAACAACTATCTTTAAGAATATCTTGATCAAATATCTTGACAACCTTAATTCTGCCAGAGGGTTTAGTTTTTCCTTTTTTTCCTATATTTTCTTTCTTTTACTTTTCAGTGTCCCTCTTTAAGGTATTAGCAAGATTATAGTATGAAAATATTTGTAATATTGTTTTTTGGGTTAACAAAGAGATGAGGAGAGCATGATTACAGTTCCTACCTCAAGAGAAAAAACTGGTTTTGAAGGAGAAAACATACAGGCAGACTGAAGAAATTCTCACTTGAAGGTAATGCTGATGCTTTATAATGTCACTGCCACAGTGTCACCATGGACACACTATCATCTTATGGGGATGTTAGAGTTGTAGGCAGCTGACATTTTAGCAGAGTCAGCTCTACATGTCACTGTAGCTCACAGAAACTAACTGTTAAAGAAAAAGAAGAGCTCAATAAGAAGGAAAAAAAATTCTTTTCAAGTGTACTTCAGGAAAGAAAGAATATCTATGAACAAAATCAGTTTGGGAGTTATACTAAATAGGTACCAGTGAAGAAGAGCCACACTTCTTAAAAAGACTCTGTTTCCCCAGGTACAAGTTGGTTTTTCCTTTGTCCAGTATGGGTGGACAGTGGTATCTATGTCAGTCTATTATGCTCTTGACTTCCAGCTAGTACTGTGCTCTGCTTTTCGTGAGATTTATTAGTGACATGACTCATAACTTAACGTCCTTCTTCTGTACTTTATAACAAACTGGATACAGGAGATGACTACTGCTGTGAAAGTAGAACCTGGTGAAAACCACAGAGCAGCTGTTAGTAATGTGTACAACACAGCCTCAGAGCTATTGTCTTTAGGTAACACCAGCTGAGTCCCAGAAAATGCTCAGGAGGGTGTGGGACCCCAAAAGGGATGGTCTGTGTTTCTCTTGTGTGCCCTGGAGATTAAAAGCTAATTAAATGTTTCATCAAGTCTAGTCAGCCCTCTGCCTTCAGTGGAGTTCTTACAGACTTTTCACAGGCAATGAATAGGAACTGGTGCTACCAACATGCATTTTTTTTAAACTTATGCTAAACTTATGTTGGAATTAAAGGATTTCCAGAAGTCCTCTCCAACCTCAACCACCCTTTGACAGCGGACCATATTAGATGACTATGAAGGCACATGAAAACAGCAGGTGAGAGTATAGGTATGTAAATTCTAGGTGCTCATATTAGGGTAGACAGACCCTTTGAGAAGTATGCTTTCCTTGAGGAATAGGTTACAGACTTCCTATTACCAGTACAAATACTTGGTTACTTTACATATTGATGCATCACGTCAGGGTATACTTGCATATTCAAATCCTCCAAGTCATTTTTTGCACTTTTCAAGCATTCACATTTTGAAGAGCCAAAATATGGGGCTGATGGGGCTGAGTCAATTCAAGCTGTCAGACATGCTTGATGCAATATTTTATTTTTACCCCCACCGAGTCTGGCTGTATTTAACGACCTTTCTGCATAGATGTTTTGTCTCAGCACTATGCAAAAAGAATGATTATGAGGACAGGGAATAGGGTCAACAATAAGGTGGCCCACCCCATGCCCAGAGAGAAGGGAAGCAAAGATCAGGCCATCCAAGGGAAGCAGGGGACAGGCTGGGTTGTTCTACCACTGTCAGGAGGCAGGACTGGTAGGCAGAGGTGGAGGGAGACTGTCAGTCCTAACTTTCCACTGATCCCAGAGGCCCATTTGCCAGCAATGACAGTCCACGACGGCTCATTAATTTCAGATGTGTGGTGAGACCAAAGCTTGTTTATGTTTCAGCTCTTGCCCCTTGCAATACATTGTCATTCCAGCTGTCCCTGTACAAATCCATCCTCATTTTTTCCCTTGTTCAAAACCAAATTAAGCAAAGCAGAACTGCGAGCTTAATAAAAAGGGTATAGTTTCTCTTCTGACTGGTAGCACATCTGACAGGAGCCTTAATTTGTTTTGGTTTTTTTTAGTATTAAAAGGTTGCTGTCACCTCCTACAATTTGTGAGCCCCGTCTGAGCAATGAACAGCTTGGGCTTTCCTGAACCTACATTTGTTATTATTAAACAGAACTTTGCAGTGGCTGAGAGCTAATGCTGACATTGAGTTGAGTTTGTGATTTTATTTACTTACTTGATTCTTATTTATGAAGGCTTGGCCAGGTAGTGAAGCTTCTCGGTACTGAAATAAAGTATCATTAGAATCAAGTAAGGAAGCAAAGTGAAATAAAGGTGATGTGAATGCTGTTCACTTGCTTATTCATTTAAATCGATTTTTCCTTACTGGCTGAGAGCATCTATCAAAAGAACAATGCCAAAAAGAGAGAAAAGTTGAGATTGGAAGCACATTTCTTACAAAACATTAAGAGTTATGTGATCTACAATATCTTTATTTCCATCAATGGTAACAGCAATTTTTTTGCCATGGATTTCAGCAGGAGACAAGAGAATGACAAGCATGAGAAATCAGACCAACAAAACAAATGTCAGCAGTCATAATTAGTGCTTGCCAACTCTTATAATTTGATCAAAGTATAGCATCACATATTCTTAAAGCTCCTGAAATTCCGTAATTATGAACAACTTATTTAAAAAAAAAATTGTACCCTACATCACTGCAGAAGAAAGCTTGTATCTATAAATTCCAGTGGTTAAAGAAATAAGAAAAGCACACAAATCTGAAATATGTTAATTTTACACTAATCTCATGAGTTGGTCATGCATTGTTAGCAGTGAAATAATTAATGATCTCTTTTTTGCACACCAGGAGCTGGATCATCAGGTGATAGAAATTGATCAAAACCCATTGATTGCAGTACAGATGCTGAACTATGTTGATTTACAAAAGTTTAAAATATCACCTGTCATTAAGAACTGTGACATTAATGTATATTTTGACAGAATAGATATTATTGCAGTTCTCAAGTCTTTTTGCTTTTTGTCTCATCTGTTTCTCTTCCTGATTTCTACTTTCTTATTATCTAAGCAAATATTCTCCTGAAGTTTTTTTTCTGTCTTTGTCTTGTACAGACAGGAAATTTGTTTCCTTTATGAAAACATTTAATGTTTTTTTCCCCACTAAGAACCCATATTGTTTATTTTTGAAAAATGGTTCAGTGGTTCATTCAAAAGCAATGAAATTATCACCTCTCAGGAACTTGCAGTCTGTAAATTGAGGGATCTGAGAAGCTTTCCTTAACCTGCTGTGGCACTGTCAGATATTTTGTGTCTTGCCTGTTTCCTCTAACTTATTGCTGCAAGAGGAGCAGGAAGAATGCGCTTCTGTGCCTCAAGCAAGGAAGTTTGCTGTCCAGTTTATCAATTTAAGCAACTAATGAAACTAAATTTGTGCTCATTTATGCTCGTGTTCTGGGTTGTAAATGCTGTTGCCTCAGATGAGGATGTGTACTTGTGGACACGGTACTGACTAAGCAAATTAGACTTGATGGAGCCTTCACTGTTTTGCAACAGTCTCCGTACAGGTAGGACCTGGACAGTGAGCACACGTGTATCTGCTGGTGGACCTCAGTCTGAGCAGCCAGCAGGTTTGGACTGATTAATGAGGATTTGAGGGGAGAGGAATGAAAACCCCTTCGTTGTCTGATCTGGTTCTTAATCTTAAACCAAGAAATAAAATTATCTCTTTGGGACATGAAGGAATGTCTCAGGTGACAGCTACATCTGTGCCTTGGCTGATAAGTGTTTAGGTCACACTAACTTGACTGTTTATAATTGTTCAAAGACACTTGTAAATCATTTATTTTTGGTTAGACTTCTTTCTCCTTCTCGATTTTGCTTTTAAAAATTCTTTTACCTTTTTGGAGTCCATTTAATTTTAGTCTGTTATTTCCTTTCTTCAGCTCTGTGTTTTTCTTTCTATGGCCTTCTCCCTCAGTGTGTGCATTATCCACGTTGTATGGACTGTGATTCACTAATGTGACACAGGAGCAAACTAAGTTGATATGAGTTCACTAATCATAACTTCTCCCTAAGATTGTCATAGTTAATATACTTTGTCTTAATTTTGGAAGATGCCTGCTGAATGTTTCCTACATAAATCTGACATTACTCCTAACTGAGGCAAAGTCTCCTACACAGAAGGAGTGAAAGTATCACTACATTCATGTTGAAACAGAAATGATATTTGGTGTTCTTTTTCCCATTTCACCTACAGTCCTCCAACAAGAAGTCCCTCTTTGCACGAATAAAAGCTACTGAAAGATCTGTTCTCATTAGGTTTTATGTCCTTTGGTTCTTGGCCATCTGTGGACCCTGACATGGGAAGTGACTATCTTCTCCTTTCATAATCCTCAGTATTAAAATGCATTTTAGACTACTGAATGGCACAACATGAGCACAGTCTTTCCCTCCGTGGCTTGGAGACCTGTCAGATGCCGTTAGTCGTACTTGTCTCTCATGTAGCGAAGCGCAGCGTGTGACACTGTGTGTTTGTTTTTATTCCCACTTGAAGGAAGGTTCGGATGCAGTAGTAGTGATGGCAGAAAGGATATTTCTTGGCATACAAAGACTTGTTAAAACTTTTTCATTTGCAGATGCAACATATGGAGCTTGAATTTCCAGAATAAAGGTGACATTTTTTTCAGCAGCTCTGGGTTTTGTCTGGTTTTCATTAAAACACTATAGAAAACATTGTCAAAATTTAATTGTTTTTAAGGGACTTGTACATTTGTAGATTTTAAAAGCTTCCTATAACATCAGGACAATAAACAGTGTCAAGATGCTAGCTACTGAAAAAATAGTCCAACTAAGCTAGCATATAAAGCTATAGATTTACCGGTTTCATAGTACAACAATATTTCAGTCAGCATAGAACTGTGTTATGCTTTTAATATACTCTTCTGGAGTTGTCTTTATGCCTGTAACCCAGGAATGACACCAGCTTTCTTCTTTTCCTGTTTCTGCCAGATTATTCTCATTAACATCACTTATAAATCTACAAAAATGAAAGAGTGCTGCTCCATAGACAGAGCTTGGGAAGTGACAAACAAAGCAGCATTTGCTAAAGAGCAGACTGCCAAGCTAAAGTGACAGACAAGGCCAATTACCATATGCAAAGTAGCTAGCATTCATTATGTAATTTTTTTAGAAGCCATATTTGTCAAAAGTACTGCTATACAGGACTGATTCTCTAGCTGGGTGAACCCTGAGTTTCAGGTTTTATGAACCTCTGCATCGCTTTTTTTTAGAATGGTAAGATGTATTTCTGCTCAATTTTTCCTGTGGTTTAACACTTTACTTTTCCTTGTTTCTCCACATGAAAATGTCGAGTGCCTTTAAAAATAGAAGTTTTATTGCCATTTTGAATCCAGACTGGACCATTTGCTCTCTTATTCCTACCCAGAAAATTGCAGATGCTACAGGGAAGACACAGATAACCCTGCAACATGGTAGTTTGTCTCAGAATTTTTTCTGCTGCTCTGGAGTGGAGTCTTTGTCTGGATGAACTCCAAGGCGATGTCCTGGCTGACTTGACAACCATGGCTTTGTTGGGTGCAACACATATGATCGTGACATTTTTTTGGTGACAATATGTGAAAATGTATTGAAGTATGTTTGCAATTGGTGTGCATTCACCAGCATTCAATGCAGAGGGGTCATGTCAGCCACAGTCATCTTCATTTATTGGCACTTGTATCTGCACCATTGACGTTCGTCTACGGTAGTTGTTCTACACTACCCTTCCCTACAGTAACATGAAGTTAAGTGAATTCATGGAAGACTAATAATATGCAGTCCCCTAGGGCTTGCCTACATGTGGAAGTTATTAGGAAACAAATAAGGAGATGAATTTGAAGTTTGGTAGCTATGTCACCCTGTATCTGATATAAAGGCTAATATCTGCATCTCTGAGGGACATTGAGTTAATCTTTGCAGAAACACTGTCTACTATTTCAAAATCTCTTTCAACACATCTAGATGGGGCTGATGTTATATTTCTACCATCTCCCTTGTGATGGGCAAGTAATAAACCAGATTGGAGAACTGTCTTCCAGAAAACTAACTCCTAAACAGCCAATGCTTTCCTTCCAGATAGGGTCACCATCTTACTTAAGTTGTTATGTGAGTGTATGAACACCAGGACTCACCCAAGGAAATGTGGAAGGAAGGGAATGGATGGCCAAAGTTGGCAGTGAGGTGGGACAACTGATTTTTCTGGCACTGCCTTCAGCTGAAAATGTCTGTGGAATCCAGGTGCCATGTGTAAGAAGGGCAGTGTTGGGAAAGGGAATGAAGAAGTTATCCATGTCGTCTGCTCTGGACATGCAGCTTTAGGTGATCCATTGACAGTGGCAGGCTCCTCCATAGGAGCATGGAAAGCATTTGCACTGGTCTTGTGCTCTGAATGGCCTCTTGGAGAAGCTCACATCTGTCCATTGACTGTAAAGAACCTCAGCAAATGAGACTAAGATAGATGGCCAGAAAAGCTGTTTTTTTTCAGTGATATTTCCTCCCACACAGCGTAGTTCTTTTTGCCAGTTTAGCTAACATAGTTAGTTAATTGTCATGGTAATTACCATTCATCATGGCGGTTAAGAGTAATCTCAGTCGCTCTAAACCCTGTGGAACTGATTAAGATGATTACTGACCCAAAGAGTTTATGGACTTAAGAAAGTCAATGGTTTTCCGAGAGAGAAGAGAGGCAGATTTCTTGGAATAAGATCCTCTTCCTGGATTCTTATGGAAAAGTGCTAACGTATTCACCTCTTGCTCACAATCTCCAGTGTTTCTCCAAGCTTGTAGTCTCCAGAGCAGAATTATGAAAGTTGTACATTCTTGTTTGTGAAGCTGCTGTCAGTGCTTTACTAGCAGTGTCCCAGCTGAGCATATTTCACTGTACACGATGGCTGTATTTAGTAAAAGCAATCCTGCTGACAGTCTGCATGATGGAAGCCCTAATCTGTGCAGTGTCATGCACTATGCATCACCATGAGGGAATCTCCAGTGACTCGTTATTAATGAGAGGGAAGCAGTGACATTATTATTATTATTTATGACTTATCCTGCTCCACAGATGTGGGAGGCACTTTAAAAAACAAATAAAGATGGAATCCCTGCTGACAACCATGCAGAGCAGCAAGGCACTGTTGGCATTCTCATGATTCATGCTGCAAAGTGGCTAAAAAAGAAGTCTGGCCAGCAGCAAGGACAGTGCCATCTTCTAGTGTTTTCAAAGAGATCTGGGTAAATGGACAATAGTCAACATCATAGCCCCCTGAATAGACATAATTCTACGTATTATTTCTGTTACATAGTGTTCTAGATCCTCCTTATCCCATCTTGGTTTAGGGCTTCATGCACAATTGGAATGAAGAATTAACTTCCAGGCTCTTTTCCCATCAGTACAAACTGTGAGGTAACTGCGTTACTTCCTTACAAGAGAAAACATAGGAAAGCAAGGAATGTGTTTTGTTTATCTCACTCTCTTTACTTGCCACCACATATTTTAAGGGAAAATAATACATTTTATGGAATGACAACTGAGAAAGGGAAAAAACATGCAGTGACTGTTTACATGCAGATACTATTCTGAAAACTAAGAGCAAAATAAAGAATTATGGTTAGTAATAAAAAGCAGAACCTCTTGAATTTTGGATATTGCTGTATTTTCCTAGTTTATGAATCTGTAGTGTCGGAAGGCCCTGATCTGTGTCAGAGGCAGTGGCAGAGGGAGATGGAATATATGCATGAGACATAAGCCTTTCACTTCCTTTCAGCTTCCTTTCACAGCTACCAATAAACATCTCCACTATTTCAAAGTAGTATCAGCTCCATGGCAGAGTGTGTTGAGGCTGAACTGGTATGTCCCAAAGTAAAAATAGGCTCTGAAAGAGGAACTCAAGAATTGCTTACACATGGTTCTTTTTTCCATATCCTTCATGAACAAAGCCTGTTATTTCCATCAGACTAATGTACTAGTCTTGGTCTGAACGAACATGCATCCTCTGTCATCGCTAGCAGAAAGTGCTCAAAATAATTCAGGGGCATTCACAACGAAAGTGAAAGAAAATTGACAGGAGATCAAGAAGATCATTACCAGCACTGACTAGTGGTTTGGCATATTTTATGTAAGACATCTTACCATAGATCCATCTGCAGGATCAGCAGCTCTTCCAGAAAAGTCTTTGGATGGGAGAAAGCCATAGCCTCAAAATGGGATCTTCAAGTCCTAAACTTATTTCCTCATTTGGTTTGACAAAGGGGAAAGTTTGCTGGTGTTCATGGTGCACTACAAAATTTATACATTTATTCAGTCATGTCTTAACAGAATGTTCTGCTTGATCTTAAAAAATGACTGAAAATTGGCTCAGCTCCACTCGGTTTCCAAGAACACCTTGATGTCTTCACATTACTGTAAATTTTACAAAGCTAACACCCCTCTCCATCCCAGTTTTAGCTTCTTATAATATATATTGCTATGGCTCTGTCTTTACTTCATTGCTTTTTATGTGACGTTACAGAACAGCTTGCAAAACATCTGGCAGTAAATGGCTTATATTTTGAGGCTGTCATTGTACATGAGGAACTTTCAGAGACATTAGTAAGTTTTGGATAAAAGTCGTTGTCAGAGTATAGACTTTGCACTGTTGTTATAACAAGATCAGAAAAACCTCCTCAGGAAACTAAAATTTTTAAAAACTCAGGGGTTTCTCTATTCCTTGATAGCACAAATTATGGTTATAACAGAAAGTATTGGTTCTAACTTTGACATAGCTGTAACTTTGCATAAATTTATTCTGTTTCTGGATGAAAGAAGGATGTTATTTTCAACAGCACATATCCTCTAAATGAATCACATCAAATGGTCTAAGGGAGTAAAGTTTTACTAAGCTTGGTGAAACTATGCTGATCTATTGCTATAGCCTAACAACCACTTCTGGGCAATGTAATAAAGCTGCATATAGTTAAATCATACTGGAGGTAGTGAAAACAGTGTAACTGTTTCATAAAACCGAGGAAAAATGTAGTTGCTAAAAATACCCTGATGCTGTAGTAGAACCACTGGGCTTCTGGGGTCAGGAAAATGCATGGGCATTACTTTTATGACAATATTAAAGAAAAATGTGTGTAGAAGCTACTGGAAGTACAATGACGGATTAAAAAGTTTGCAGTTTCACAGTATACTTATTCAATAAATGAAACAGACTTTTTTGTATAAATCTTTGAGATCTTGCAGACTAGCTTTTGCTACAAAAAAGATTGTTTGGACACAAGAAAGATTATTTGGACACAAATAATTTACCAGTTGTATTAATATCTGGAATTCTTCTTTCTTCCAGTATGTGAGACAAGACAGCTTTTTGTCTAATGTATTCAAGCCTCAGTTGTATGAAATTACATTTCAATTGGTCTACACCTTGCATCTCAAATATGGGTACTACGGCAAATCATAGGATGAAGTACGTATCTTTCATCACAATTAACACATAAAAACACAAATGTAATTACAGCTAAAGTAATCAAACACAGAGGATTAAAGTCACCAGTCCTCATGGCTTTGTGAGGATTCATGTCAGCAGTCACAAAAAGGTTACTGAACAGCACAAACACGCCAGATCAAGCACAAGAAGTCACTATCTTGCCCAATGTACAATGGAACAGTCCAAGTTTAGAAAGAAGTATTACAATATAATGAAGGAAAATAATACTTTGTTTAGTCTCTCCTTTTTACTTCTCTTTCAAAGTTACTGTAAGATATGCTAAATGCAGGATCAGACAGAAAATCTCCAAATAGAAGGGGCAGAAAATAAGAAAGGAAAGAATCCTTTAAACTCAATGATATATTTTTAGTGACTTTTTTTCTCTTTCCTTTTCTTTTGACCAGCCTTAGGCTGGGGCTTTGATCTATATTTCAGTCACCAAGGTCCCTTATCAGAGAAAACACAAGAAAAGGACAGTGAGAGACACAGGAAGAATGACAAATAGATGCACCCTGAGTCACCACGGAGTGACTTTTCTGCTCTTCAGAATAAATTCTATCTGGAAACCATATCTGCAACAGGAATGTACAGGAGAGGGAAAGAAAGCTTTGCCCTGAGGGCCCGAACCAACTCCTGTTGACTGTAAGAACCCCTTTTGATATGTAGAAGACTGTTCAGTTGTAAATTCAAGAGGATAAAACAATAACATGCAATGTCCTAATGTTCCCCGGATACTCCTTTTTGTGCTTCCCTCCCTCCCTGAACTGTGGGTGGCTTCTCTGTCCCTTCATATGCCATTTTTCATGTATACATACACCTCTCTAACTTGTAGGAAAAATTTTTACCTGCACAGCGTAAGGCATATGGATCAAAACTCCACTTAGTCCAATAGTCTGTCTCTGATATTCCAGGGATTGATGCCTGGGGAAAAAGAAGGGCCAGAAAGCAGTGTTTTACCCTTGTTTCCAAAGTTTTACAGGCCAGGGACTTCCTGACACAGAGGTGATAGCTCAGTATCCAGTCACTCTCAGTGGATTCCCCTCCCAGGATACACAGGCACCTTTACTAAGTTGGTAATTTTTAGTGTCAGTAGCTTCCTTCAGCAATATGTTTCACACATGTATAAGGGATTACTTCAGTTTGCTTGTTTTGAACTGAGTGTGTGACAGAATTTTCTCATAACTTTGAGCTCACATACTAGGAGTTGTCCCCTCTTCACCTCCTCCTTGTCACGCTCGCTCTGTGCCACCACTTCCCCAGGCTGAAGAGTCCTGGTCTGCTTCAGCATTCCTTGCACAGATGGCATGCACACCTTTGATCAGCAATGCTGCCCATGTCCGTACCTTTTCCAGTTCTGCTCTGTCTGAAACAAAAAGCCCAAATCATTGAGATGCAATCATTCCATAGATTTATAGTGTGACATAATAACATTGTCTATTTGTTCTCTGTTCATTTCCTGATAATTCCTAACATTCTATTTGCTTTTTGACTTCTACTGAATATTGAGCTGACGTTTTTATAGAACTACCTATTATATCCCCAATATCTCTCCCTTGAATGATCATAGTGAGCCCAGAGCCCATCATTTGGTCACTAAGGTTTTATTGCTTACTTATGTGGGTTACTTTTCATTTATCCACGTTGAATTTCATTTTCCATTTTATCTCCGCCACTTAGCCTTGTACAGTCTTTTTGCAAATCTTTGCAGTCAGCTCTCATTTTTACTGACCCAAGCAAGTTCATACCATCAACAAAGTTTGTGTCCTCACTCTTTTCACCTTAGAGACTAGTGCATTTTCCTGGTGTTTTCAGGCAGCTGATTCAGGGACACAGTAGTAAGCAAAGTGAGATGAACTAGTCTACCTCAGCCTTCCTACTAGAATTATCTGTCCTTTACGCTTTCAGAGTTTCATCCTTAGTTTTGCATAGCTGGCTATGGGCCACCATCTTCCCTCTATTTTTATCTACTTTTTCTCTCCTTTTCTCATATTCATTCTTCTTATATAGCAGCTACATTATTCATCTCTTTGAACGTGCACAGCATTTTGAGATGGAGTTTGGAATAGATCTATATCATAGAGACAACAAAGCTTTCTCCAAAATATTGTTCAGCTTGAGGGAAGCTAGCAGACTTACATAATGTCATGTCAAGAAAACACAGAAGTGGCACTGTGTGGTTAGCTGCCACATTGGATAAGGGTGGTTGAGGTACACTAGTTCTTATAGCCAGTAGTACACAGTGAGTGGTGTGACCAGCAAGATTTGGCTAGCACCTACTAGTCAGGTACACATTTCCCCCTGCATCAAGAGTAGGTGACTTTCAGAAGAAAGTACAAAATGAAGCTATAGCTCTTGCTTTAGGATCCATAATGAAAATACCTTAACTTCCTTCACATAACAAGATTTAATTTGGTCACAGTTACTCTAAAGCATAATTTATTTGGAAATTTGGTCCTGTTTATTTTTCCTCTCTTTTTTCTCTGCAGACATTCCTCTAACCTAAAGGCTCAAAGAAAGAAGGTAAAATGATGTCTAGTGAACATATATATCATCCTTCCAAAGGAAATCGGAAGGTGGGAAATCTGGACAAAGAGTTCAGCCATGCCATTGATGGGATGGGGTGAGGTGCACAGCACTGTATTTGCAAGACCACTTCAGATGATTTTAGAGTCCTTCATAGTTGCCTCAGCTCTTAGCTAAACCCACTAGATGTGCATGTCCAACTCATGTGGTTAACTTACTGAGGTCTTCCACTTTCAGACTGTCTATAAACATGCCATCAAGTCCTTTAAACCTTATTCAAACTTCCTGAAGCACAGTAACAACAAACTTCCCACCACAGTTAGCAGCAGATTTCAATAGAACTCCTCATGAGTATGGACTCTGTGATCTGGCATAGACAAAAAGCGCTGGTGTGTACACTACTGCACCACTAGCCTCTTTTTACAGCAAGAATAGAACATTATTCCTTTTCCTTTTTTCCTATCTCTTAGCGAGGTTTTAATCCATGTGAAGTTTTACCCCTCACTGCATGGTTACCGAGTTTCCCTGAGAGTTTCTTGTAAGGGTCTTTATCAAAAGTCTTTTGAAAGCCTGAATTAATTTTATCCACCATTTCTCCCTTATTCAGTATTTTGTTAACTCTGAAAGAGTGTCAGCAGATTAGAGAGGTACTGTTTGGCCCTCAGAAGCCTGAGCCTTTAGTCCTACCAAGTTGTATACATTAATTTAATGTATAACTCTATCTTTCATGGTTTTCTTGACTATTTTTCCTGTTGCTGAGGTATGTCCTGAATATCTATAAAAGACAATTGCCTCTGGCACTTTATGAAAGATTCAGGCAGTCTTGGCTACAACCCAATTGGCCCTGGTAGCAGGGTTTTATTTCAGAATTTTAACAATAAATTGTGTATCTTTAAACAGCAATTCAGCTGCTTCATTATTTATTCCCTCAGAGCTCCTAGACAGCCAAGACACAACAGTGGTGATTAATTACTAGGTAATGTGTTGTGTTATTCCAATACCTTTATTTCATTTTGATTTTTGGGTTCTCAGAGAACATCTCACCCTTGCTTCATGTTGAAATAACACCTATTTAGGTTATCTTTGTAAACAAAACTTTACACTCAATCACATATGTCAATACACTTTTTGCTTAGCCACTTCTTGATAGTGTGGTGAAGAATGCATCTGCCTGAATCACCGCTTGAGGAGGAGTTGAGTGACCAGGCTGAGGTGATGGGCAAAACACAGGCACAAAATATAGTCAGCACTGCATGTTGACTAGAAGATGGCTGTAAGAAACTTCAATTATTGAGATTCAGTTCAGGCTATCCCACTGCCTTGCAACCCATCCTCAGGCAAGTCATTTAACCTCTTCAATGTGTTTTCCCAGCTATAATACATGAGTGATAACATGTACCAACCTCCTGGGCATGTCGTGAGGAATAATTAGATACATTTTTGAAATTGTTCTAATTATGTTAATTGCAAAGTATAAAATCAAGTTCTCCCCCCGGGAGAGGTAAACAGAGGGAAAAAAAGAAAGAAAATAAATACTTCATACTACTGGTGAGGGAAAATTATTCTCTTTGAGACAGGGCCAAATAGTGCCGTGGTAAGCGAGCATAAACTGGATTTACTTAGAGCCTGATATATATTTAAAGAAAATTGGTGTAATTTCACTGAGACCAATGAAAAAGTCATTTACACCACTTGGAGCTCTGGCTCATTTGTTTGAATTAAGTTATTCTGAATTTATGTGGGTGTAAACAAGAATAGCATGTAGTTCATTGTTAAGGTAGAAACTTCACAATTCCTATTCCTGTGACGGTTGGTAGCAAAACAGACTGTGGAATGCTGGTAGGAGAGGAGGGGAGAGGAGAGGAGAGGAGAGGAGAGGAGAAAAAAAAATCTCTTTCACCAAAAACTAGAAACCTACTTGAACCTCTCATTCTCATCATGCCAGGCAGCATAACAAGTTAACTGGGTGGGGAGCTGTTGGAGCAATACTGTGTTTAGCTTTTTTGCTTCTCCTGCACCCCAGCTAAACCGCTTACTGGATGGTGTGGCAGAGAACTGGGACTCCTGGGTTTGTCTGGCTGGGAAGCAGCATACTCCAGCTTAATTCCTTGTACCCCTTTCAGTGTTCTTCTCTTTTATTTGTGCCAAATACAACTGAATGCAGCACAAAGATAAAGGGGGAGACAATACCCTGCTCAAAGATCTTCCAGCAGAAGCAGACAACTTCCAAAGAGGGAAAGGGAGAGTTGTTCTGCCTGAGCTCTCAGGCCACACCAGAAATAGAAAGTGAACCAGCAGTTCTTGAGACCCATACGCCTTTCCAATAAGTTTTTTTTTAGCCAAAACATCGCAGGTAATGATACCTCTTTTTGTTGGGTGCTGGAATCTTTGAATACTGCTACCCCAGGATTAATTGCAGCCTTTGGAAATGCTTCGTGTTATCTCTCTGTTACAAGAGAAGATGATTTGTTTCTGCTTTGCAAGTTTGGGCTGGTTTATTTGAAATTTTATGAGGGTAAAAGAGTTTTATGGAGGTAAAAGGGAAGAATTATCACTGTATGTTAAAGGAAGAGTTATCACCAGTACTTATAATAGCAATAGGAAGGATTATCACTAGCAAAAACTCAAGAGGATTACTTGGGATTCAGCAATGTACAGTAAACAATCTTTATTTCTTGCAGAATGTCAGTTCATATTTTACAATGCAGTTGGCTTTAGTGTTCCATGAAAAAATCTGCTGCAATTTGAGTTTAATCATTCTGAATCTTAGAATTAAATTAATATTCTGTTGTCATGAAACCAGTGAAAAAAAGCTGCTTATCAAAGGAACAAGAGAAGTCACTGTAATTTCATTTCAGCCTAATTCCAATTTTAAGTCTTTGTGTCAGCATCCCCTTGGCAAGTTATCAGTAGATCCATAGGAGTCGGTGGAGTAATATGACCATGCAGATAACGTATGTGAGATCACCTAGCAAACTAGTTTCAAAAGCTTCTGGTTTAAGTTAAACACTTTTTTACAAGTACACAATGTATTCGTGATTTCCCTCAGTCACAGTCATAAATATCAACTAATTAAATGATGTTCTTATCTAAGAAAATTACAGATCCTTCAAACACACAAGCATACACACATGTACATCCCATCTACAGAGATTAAAGTTAACACAGCTAAGATTAAAAGAAGAGTAATGAAGAAAGTATAAATGAAATCTATGGGAGGATTTATTCTGGAAAGAAAAATGAAAGTAACCAGAATAGGGCCACATGTAGGAAAAATATTAAATATTCTGCTGGAAATTACTTGGATACGATGAAGATAGGCAGCATATAGCTTAGTGAAAAGATTTTAAAGGCTGTATAAAGACACTGAACCTGTCTGGAAAATGATGAAATTACCTGAACTTATATTAGTTTTGCCCTTGGAAATTTATACTCACATTTATAGTTATAAGTATAAAATCAGATTTATAAATCAAAAATACCCCGAGACGAATTGTGCTCCAATTTTTGTCTTGTTGTTCACTTACCGATGGTAAGTATCAAATCAGCCTCTGCTGGAACTTAAGAATGAGAGTGATCTTTTTCTTATCTTTGAACAGTAACTATATGGAGTCTTTGTACATGTATATGTACTATGACTTTTATATATGTATCTATAACATGCTCCTGGGCTTTAAACAACATACAAGAGTCTTGAATCTCTGATCAAGGTGTCTCCTATTGGACAGTGTTATTGGTTATTAGAGAAAAAGAGGCCCCCTAGACAAAATAACATGGTAGTTATACATTCCTCCTGGCCTCCAAGTTAAGAGAACATTTGTACTATGACTTTGTTTTGAAGTCACTGTTTTGCAATAGTTATGGTAATGGAAATTAGGGCTGGAATTACAAAGATGGAAAACTGTGAAGGGTAAAAATTGGTGATGCTCTGGATCATTAAATAGGGTAATTAACATTGTTTTGCAAAAATGATGGAAAGTTCATGCAAATTACAGCTTATTTTAAATAAACTTGCTATGCATATATGCATACTAATTTTGAAGGATGAGTTTCTAATTTTTAGGAAATAAACTAAGTTAGCAAATTCCTGCTCTTTTATTGATGTGTTTACTATGTTTAAGGAAATTAAATTCTCCTGTTCAAGGTACAGATCAATCATGGACAAAGCCACCTTTCCCAAACACATCCAGAAATGCATCTCAGATTTCACTTGGAGGATCCCCTCAGGGATAAAGCCGTGGAGGTAAGGTAATCATAGTGCTTGTTGGACCTTCAAAGTTGATTGAATTAACACGACAAGTTGACAGTTATTGCAAAAAAAATTTATGTATGAGGTCGATACTAGTAGACATGACTAGCTACCGACATACTCTTGGAAGCAAGAAGATCTAATTTTCCCCTTGCATATTATATATACAGCAAAAAGTCTGTCTATTTAACATGAGAAGGGAATATGCCTTACCAGTGGAAGGCAGTTTGCCCTAACAGTGTTGCATCCACATCATTGTTCCAGTGAATCCATATGAAAATGTTTTTCCTAAGACAGCTATATCAACATCTGTTGTCAGTCCCAAACACAAGGTCCTGTGTATATTTTTCAGTGTCAATACACTGGCATATTCTGCCTTTGTTTACAGATGGCGCAGCATTACTTTCCCGTGCTGCAGAAAACTTGCTTTACACAGGAATAACCCTTCAAGTGACAAGCCATCTCCCCATTTTCTTCTTTTGGTAGGTGACTTAGAATAAGCAAAACTCTTCCACCTTTCACACAGTATTTTCCCAGCTTTCAAAGCAACTCCTTGGAAAAAGTCTATTTTTTGCTGTGGCTCAGTGTGTGGCTCCAGCATGCAGCAGGGGAAAGCAAAGCCTAAGCGAGGTGCAGCAGGATGCGTGCAGGCAACGGGATCACTCACAGCCCAGGGTAGTGCCTCATGCAGACCAGGTTACCAAGTACACATTTCTCCTTTCTGCTGCTAACTTTATTTAAACCAATCTCTGAAAAACATTTTGGCTTTAAGAGTACATAATTTTCTAACATACAGTTCCATCGCATTGCAATTGTGTCAATTGTCCCTCAGTGGCAGCTTGGCTGGAAGGAGTCCATCCTCCAACAGTTTCTACACCTCCACTCAGGTGACAATTGCAATCTATTTCCAGCTTACTACTCTTTAAATCCTGTCTTACAGTGTAACCTCTTTTCTTTGACCTTGAAGTCAGCTAGGATCATATGTCATGACTGAACCATATGACAGACTTGAATTTAATTAGCCCGGAATTTTCAAGGTAATGGGATCAACTCCAGTGTCAAGCGGGCTCTCTGGCAGCCTCAGCCTTCGAGTCACTGTTAAGTCTGTTAAGTGGTATGAAGATACAATCATGATAATAATAGTACTGCTTAATCTCTATTGAACCGAGGTGTTCTCCTACACTTTTGACCCCTGCACAGTTATCTACCTCTTCCTGGTTCCTGAACTATTTTGGAAAGGGTTGGTTGTTGCTGCAGTGTCCTTGATGTGCACTTCTGGAGGCTGAGCCAGCGAATGCTGCAGTGCTTGACAATGTTTAAATGCTTCAATGCTCCTGAATACCTGTTATATTTTGTAGCCTTCCTTCTTTTTGAAGCAGTTTTGAAAATGGGAAGATATACCCAACAGCAGTTCTCAGCCACTTAATGGCCACGGCTTCACATCACGTTGGCAGCATCTGTTTACCAAATGACAAACACAGCCTGGGTCAGATAAGCCGGGCTCTGTGTGACAAATCTGGAGATGAACAGACTTGTTTTTTTCCCCTTCTCATAAAGCTGCCATTGTCATCGCTGTGGAAAGCAACAATGTTATTCCAGGGCAGAGCTTTGTCTTGTCAAGGATGGCAAAGGTGTTTTCACCTACTACATGTCAAAACGTCTAAGATCCGCTTACTGCTTGGGCTACATCTTTCTCAACGAGTCTTCCTAGAATAAGAAATTCTCTCTCATGTCTTTGATCATTGCTTTCATCTCTTGAACGAAATGACCCATGCTTTCTGATGTTCATCTGGACTAATGAAGCACTTTTAATGATCGTCATTGTTTTCACACATCTCAGGATCTCTAACCACACTGTCACAAAATATTTCTTCAGCACCTTTGCTTCTGTAGATGTCTATGCTGTTTACAGACACCTTTATTTTATGCTGTAGTATCTAAGATTAGCAGATTCATGGTGTAGGGAAACAATTAGTAGCTGTAGATGAAAGGTTATTTTGGAGCACTGCAGGGTGTTATTTCATTCCCAACGTGTTTGCTGCTCATAGAAGTCTGTATTACATCTTTATCAAGAAATAGATTCAGCATTGATTGGTCATGGCAAGGAGGGAATTATAGGCCAATATTAATAACAGGCAAATGTAAAGTAGACTGTGGTTTCCACTGCATACTAAGTAATCATCTCTATTTTCTGTCTTCTTGTTACTTGCTTTTAAAGTGAAAACTGTGACTTTGTATTGTTATTTTTTTGAATGTTCTTGCATGTGAAGACACTGGAACCAGAGAAGCATTCTGCTAGACTCTGTGTGCACACAGTTTGGTTTGCAATGTAAGTGTTTACATAATCTAGTGTGGTGGAAATAATACACGGGTGCAAGCTAGAATATAGAAAACAAATACATGTAAAATACAAAAAAGCAAAAGTTATACTATGCATATCAGATGTAATCAAGACGTATCACATGAAATAGTCTATTTCATGATTGAGATGGTGGTTTGTAAGTACTGCTGTGATGATTCTATGTTGATGTATATAGAGTAAGCACTTATCTGCCTCCACTGACAATATATAGAAGCACTAGAAAATCAGGGTTAGCTTACTGTCTTTGACCCATTAATTTCAACAGTTGTCACTGCTAACGCCATTAATTCCAGCAGATTACATAAAGCATCCCTGTTAAACAAATTCAGTTTACTTCATTGGAATGGTCTAAGAATATGGACACGGTCAATTATTTCAACCCAGTTAATAAGCAGTAGCTCTTTTAAGCCAGTAGCTTATATTTTATAGAAGTTTGCTTCCTGTATATTTTAATACCTTCACTTTTCATATTTGTACTCTTATTTTTTTAGCAGAACCATTCAATATCTCTTCTGCTTTCAATACGAATTCTGGTTTTACTAAGCAATTTCAGAATATTCTAAATCCATTAAAGAAGAAATTCAAAGGACAGTGTTATAAATAGAAAACTAGTTGAATTTGCAGAAAGAAATGCTTGCCATTTGAAAATATAGTGTCACTGAAATCAAGGAATTTATGACTCTGTTACTTTTAACTATGAAATTACAGTTTTAAAAATGCAAAACAATACTCTTTTAATATATTAACTATACCATATATATCTTATTTTTTATATTATCATTCCATTTCATTGAAATGAGAACAAAATTACACTTTTCAAATGATAACTTGAAATTAAAATACTTTTTTTAGCTTGGAAATGTTTAAGAGAAAAAAAAAAGTTGTAAGATTCCTAGTGTAGAGCTTTTGGGATATTTTTTTTTCCTTACAGGTTCAGGTTTATACTAGAAAAGAATTTCAAAATGTTTTCATGCCCCATGTGATAAAGCAGCCATTTTACTAACATATATCATGTACAAAATTTCTTAGTGAAGCAGTTGTATAATCATATAGTATAGAGGTTCCCAACGAGCGCCTCTTTATTGAGTTACACTAAGTCAATAAGCCTTCCTGGAAGATTGCAGTGCAACCAAAAGACAACTTAATGGATTTGGGGGTGTCACACTGAGGTTGCAGAGGCTCAGTTTTACCAGTCTCTGACAGTTTATTGGAGACGCAGGGGAATGAGGGGCTAAGGGGTCAGGAGAAATGTCGGTCAGGAATAAGCAGCTGTGGGTAGAATGGTTAGGGAGAAAAATAAACAAACTGTAGCATTCAAATCTGTTTTAGAGCAGACTGAGGGCCATTGCTCACAGAAGAGTAAACCAATTTACAGTAAAGGTCATATCTGCTGTACTGAGGTATATATATTTAATGAAAATAGCAGGGATCACGGATGCTTATGAATGAATGACTGGTCACGCAGAGTTGCAGTTCTTCTCAAACAAATAATGAACATATTTCACCTTTCAAAACTACTAGTCTTCTAATCTGTGTTTTTTGGTATCAAGACGCTATACTGTTCCTAACTTTGCAATCAACCACATATTGTCTTAAGAGACACACAAAGAGATATTTTCATGCTAGTGCACCTTTAATTTAGGAAAAATGTTTTTCTCTCTCAGTAATCCTTTTAGTCACAGCTGTTTAGCCTAGAGAAATGAAATAGTTTCCAGTATGTTGAAAGTCTGTCTACGATTAAATGTAATCAGTTTTTAATTAACTGGAATTTTCAATAACTCACAAGTACTCTTTATAAAGTTTTATTCAAATGAGGATATGGATTGCTTTAGTTTTTAAAGTTTGGAGCTCAAAGAAAAGACAACAGAAAAGACAGTACAGATAAAGGATGCTTAGCAGAAAAAAGGACAATGCATGCATAAAATCTGCTTAAAGGCTGTGCAGAGTGTGTACCCAGAAACAGACCTTGAGCAAGACCATGACTGTGTATTAACCTGATGTAGATGGTTGTACAGCTGTTAATAGCTGTCATTATCTTAACTATCATGTTATTATTATTAACTATTATGGCTGATACTGTAATTGAGTTACTATGTATAGCAGAGTTTCAGCCTGCTAAAGCAGTGGCACAGAGAGCTCCAAGTGTGACATCTTCCAGAGGCGGACCGAGTGTCCTCTTCCAGAACGTACCATAGATGCTGTGCTTCAGTAATGCAGTAAAGAAGTCTCCAGGGCATTGTGAGCCAGATAAAAACTTTCAAAGCCTCATGAAGCAAAAAATGCATTATTACAAATTTACCTTCCTGGATCAACGGACAGACAAATAGAAGATCATTCTAAACCAGAGTATAAAGCCTACTATTATTTCTTTTGAAAAACAGCAAAGCTGAATGTTTTCCATCCAAAAATATATGGTCATTTCTTTGCAATAATAAGCAAGGATTTTATTCTACCAAACAGAAAAATCTCAATTATATGAAGAACCAACCTTTCACTTCAATGAATCTGTACTATAAAGTAGTGTTGCAATATCATATAAATATTAGCTATATCAAAAGGCTATACTATAAAATAGTATTAAATATAATATTAAATGAAAAATAAAATCACAAATACATTTTATCTTATCAAAAAGATATTTAAAATATATTTCAGAAAAAAGAAAAAGTTTCAACATCTCGGCTTAGAATTTATTGCATAGAACTTAATTAAAATTGACAATGATCTACTAAATATTTTGTTTTCAGACAAATTTATCTTCTGAATCATAATCTCTATGTAGCTCTTCTCTTGCAAGCACACATTTTGTTGAACATGCATGAAATTCATTTAAATAAATTCCTATTTTTTTTGCTCCAATGGTTATTAATTCTATTCTGCCAATGTCCGAACAGCCATTTAAAATGCCAACCACTCAGCATTCCTTATGATGTGAATGCTCAATATATTGTACAATCAAATGGAGCAGGAAAGTCTCAGTCTGATTCTTGATACAGATAAAATGAGACAGATGTATTTGAAGGGTTGGAAATGTATCTGAGCAAGGCACCTTAACAATAAAAGCCAGTTTAATTCATCCGGGCTCAAGCCAAGCTTCCTTGATTGCATAGGTCCAGAAGAGCCACTCTCTGAAGTTGGGTTTTTGCCTTGGACCAAAAGAAAATCACAGTTTTGGAAGTCAGGTTTCCAGGGTCCTTTCAGTGCTCTGTCCCTGATCTGTGTGAGCTGGATGTCAGCCCTCTGGTAACAGGATGGATGTTTTGTCAGGCAAGAGAAACCTTCTCTGTCCTCAAAAGTTTGGGTGGAAGGAGGGAAATCATCCATTTTGCTACTTTTTTCAAGGTTTGAGGGGTGCTTCTGCAGAGCAGCAGTGGCACTGCCTGCACCTGCGCTGGGGTGGCACAGTACAGCTCGAGGTAGTTTAGGCACAGCAGATGGCTATACATTAGGTGAGGAAATACGTCCACCTCTGGAAATCCATTTTGGCAAACTAGAGGAGTGGTGGAGATGCCCAACTTATCTGTATGCCCCCCATCTACAAGGTGATGTTGCCTGAGATAAGGTGTTTCTCTGTACCCAGCAACATGAAGGGCAGTGATCATGGTGAGGAGGAAGCTCTTTATGTTCTTCCCACATGCTGCCAGCAACGTGGGTTTTTCTGTTAGCCGTCTGAGACTGTGCGATGGTCACCAAACGGGACTGCCACCAGCCAGCATCCGGTTGCAGGAGCTGGGAAGGGGCGGCATTGGAATAAGTAAAAAGCAAAGGAGTTTCCTTCCTTTGCAAGAGAAGCAAATAATTGGCTTCATTTAAAAAGCACTAGTTTCTAAGCTCTAATTAAATCTTCAAACAAAGGGGAAGGGGAGGATGAGGGCGATGTGATTGTAGAACTTTCTTCTGCAAAAGCTGCGCAGTCCAGGGGTCCCATTCATCTCCAGGCGCACATTCATCGTTCAGCTGTTACAAAACCAGCCCAGCCTGGCACAAGCCCGCACAGCTCCCGGTTGCTCATTAAAGACAGGCACAAGCTTCGAAAGAACGTGTGAGCTGGATGAAAGGTGTGTTGGCAGAGCCGCATGGGGAAGTAGCTGTCACCCATGGCTGTACCCGTACAGGGCTTTCACCAACAGCAAAGCTGTTTCTCATCTCTCGGATGCTCTCTGCAACCTCATTCCCAAGACTGCCATTCACACACTGCTCACTGAAGACAAGAAGCAGGTTTCCTTCCAAAGAGGGGGCTAGGTGAGGAAACCACAAGACTTATTTTCATGATGTATGAGAGATCTGTTTCATAGTATAGACATTGCCACTAAGTGCTGGCAGCCTGTGTCTTGGAGTGTGGACAAGATCTGAATGCACATCTACGTAGCCTGGCTGGAACAAAGATGGTTATTTAGTACAGATGGATACACAGACAAAATACCGCTCAGAAAGCACTAGGGCCAAGTAAGGCATAGGGTGTACTGCCAAGTGTGGTGCAATGGAAAGCTAATGGAGAAAGTGTGGGAAATGACAGCTACTGCAATGACACAGGAGGTACACAGAAAGGATGCTAAATTTGCAGGGGGTATAGGTTAATGCAGAGGAATCCCAAATGCAGACTGGAGATGCATTTCCATTTTACCCACATTAACCTTTTCACTTCCCATTTGGGCCTGAAGCCACAAGCTATGGGTCACCTTCAGTCAGATTGCCTCGAAAACCTGTTTCTATATGTAAAGATATTTTCCATACTGCTTGTAATAGCAGTCTGAAATTCAGAGAGAGGCAGCACAAGCCACACTACCTGTGCTGTATGTATGAGCCCGCTTCCCTTTTGGGCAAAGCTGCCCTCTTGCAGGTAGTTCACCCAATTAGGTGTTTGGGTGAGAGCGTGAGCTCAAGCCTGGAGCTATCTGGCAGCACAGACATAGTCTGAATTTCCTTTCCGCAAAAAGGCTATGTCCTCCCCTGCATAAATACACTGCTATTCTTGCTGTATACATCTCTCCATAGCCACCAAGAGTGTCTATACTTCAATAGTGTTTTATATTTTTAAATGAATGCATCATTATGTACTGTCACAGCTCTGGTAACACAGATTTTCTCCATTAACAAGTTTTCATGCTACTAAAAGAAAAATTTCCTTGAAAAGAAAAACGCCTTGAAAAAATTTCTCTCTTGAAATATTTCAGTTAAAATAATAAAATAGTAAATGATTATTATTATTAATAATAATAATAATAATAATAATAATAATGTC
>WKFP01015175.1:3040471-3075837 GCA_011057875.1 Pterocles orientalis
GAAGTATTTTTCTTTTTTTTTTTTCTAAAGTGGTAATTGAAAGCAATCTTGGAAGACTTTTATTTTCTTTTGGTGTTGTCTTGCTCAGATCATGTATCTAGTGGCAGAGGGTACCTATGGGGAAAAGGAGGAGAGAAAAGACCACAGTCACTAGCAGATGGTATTTTAAGGCAGAATCTAAATGGGTGCTGCAGCCTTTATTCGGGTAATAAAGGAACAACTGATGTAGTGATAATATACTTTAAAAAATAACCAGTGTCCTGATACAATATGCTCCCACTGCTATAGGGATTTTTCTGGAGTTATTTAGTTGCATAAATCATGTATATTTATATATAAACACATATATATATAAATAAAACCAAGCTCCACACCAAATCTCCAGGCTATTTTTACAGGCATTAGCAAGGCAGGCATAAAGTAAAGGAAGTTTCTTAACATGGAAATAAAAGAAAATCAGCCAAAAAAATTCCTTTTACAAGCTTAAACTACCTAAACAATGCATCTTCTATTCACAGGCGCACAAGTATACCAGAGGACAAAGCCTGTCCTGACTAGCTCACAATAAATCTAGAATCACAGAATCATTGGACTTTAAGGGATCCTCTTGTTCAACCACCTGCACTGAAGCAGCACTAAAAGTACATGCAACACTCTGTATAGAGTGGCAATGGATTTAAACTGGAAGAGGACAGATTTAGACTAAATATAAGGAAGAATTTTTTTTTTTACTCTGAGGGTGGTGAGACACTGGAACAGGTTGCCCAGAGAAGCTGTGGATGCCCCACCACTGGAGGTGTTCAAGACCAGGCTGGATGAGGCTTTGAGCAACCTGGGCTAGTGGGAGGTGTCCCTGCCCATGGCAGGGGGCTTGGAGCTAGAGGATTTCTAAGGTCCCTTCCAACCCAAACCATTCTATGATTCTATGATTCTGTACTAGATGTCCTTCAAAAACCTCCAGTGAAGGAACTCCTCAAGCTTGCCTAGACAGATTGTTCCAGTATTTTATACCTATTGAGAGGATTATTTTATAATATTCACCTTAAATTGTCACATATTCTGTAAAGCTTCTTATTCTATCCCAAGGACTGTGGAAAACAGTGAATCACTGCTTTTTTTCAGTACAGTTTGTATGTATTGGAAAAGTGCTAACTGCATTTGCCAGGCTTGCCATTTCCAGACGGAGCCCAGCTTATTCATATTGTAACTTTTGTTGGGTTCCCTGTTTGTCTTAAACCAACACTAAAGCCAACATAAAGCCTTGAGATGGACAAACGGCACTGAACAATGAAGAATTAAAAAAAAAAAAGACTTGTTTTGGAAACTCCATCATACATACCCCTGACTAATAGCTGGTTTGTCTTTCTATTGATCAAAAACTTTTACACGGACAGGACAATTCCTTCCTTCCACAGGGCGTTAGCACCACTGAGTGCACAGGCACTGCTGCACTCATTTACAGCGTGAGAACCCGCTCCCCAAATCTCTCTCAGATGTTTTAGGTTTATGTTCTGCAGAAGAGACAGTATTACATATCTTGCAATAATTAAGCTCTGCATAGTGTAAGGTGTTCCCTGCATCTTCCAGCAAAGTGATTACATTCTTAATAACCCTTGATTTTTTTTTTTTCTTGCTGCAGAGTGAAGCAGCTTTAGATTCAGTGGTGCTAGAAGAGGGGAGACTGTGTAAACTGAATCAATAATGCTTAAAATTTAATTAAGCAGTTGCATCTGAAGAATTGACTCCAAAGAGTACACGTGATCCATCATGATACAGCCAGTGCTGTTTCAAGTACAGTAGTATAGAAGTGCCGGTCTTTTTATTGTAAGTCTTTGGCAACATGATATTCTTCTGCAGACAGAAGGAAGGAAACAACAAAATCCAGCCAGGAACTCTCTGCATTTTGCTTTGAAGTGTTCACCATGCTTTGACCTTCATAGCTAAGCAGCCCTTGAAGCCCTACAAAGCATGCAGGGGGTTTTGATCCTTGAATTTTGTTTTCCCGAGGTGTTTGGCTGTCCTTGCAAAGAATTATCACTGGAAAGGAGAGCAGGAAGGAATTGTTTAGAGGATAATTGTTGTAGTTCACTGGTAAGGGGAAAAGAAATATTCCAGCTTATAACAGCCTTTTAAACCCTGAGCAGAGGTCGCTTCTTGAGAGCTTGCAAACACCTCTAGCACTTCAGGAAGGTTCTTGGAGCTTGGAGGACACCACAACTCCCCTGATGCTTCACAACACTCACACTATCTCAGCGGGTTTGCAAGCAGATATCTCAGAGCCTCACACATGTGTTGAGATAGAAATTGTAAGGCGGCAGTTTTTAATATATTAATTTGATTTTAAAAAGTACATCTTAAATCTCCCCACAGCTGAAAATTTTATCTACCTGTCTTTTCATATTGAACTTCTTCCATGACTCTCATTCCAATTAAGAATAGAAAGAAAAAGAAAAAAAATATGATATCTTTGTGCATAATGTATGAACAGAACTTTTATACAATTGTAAAATATTAAAATGGTAGTTTAAAATATTGTATAATGATTATAATACTATTATATTAATATATGGGAAATATCCTGGAAACGTACTTGATACGAATTCAGAACATGCTTTTGTAGCAGCTCTTTCAATGCTCTATCTTGATGTGCTCCAAAATTATTCTTTTTAACAAGTTTTGCATTTCTCCACATTGTGCTTACTTTTTCTCACCCTGCTTTAACACTACTGCATTGTGTAAGGGCTTGAGAAGAGGAGACAGCTCGTTATGGTGAAGTCAGCTGGTGATGCTAACAAGCTCCTTGATGCACTAAAAAGCCAGAGAGAAACGGGTCATGTGGCAAACATGAATGCTAATTCTCACCAGAGGCTGTGGGAGTATGTAGGTCACATCGCAAGGTGTTTATACAAAATATCCTACAGCAGTAATAACACCTGCTCTTGGGCATGATGCCTGCTTCTTACGAGCAATGATGACAAACATCCCTTCTACCACCTCCCAGTCACTCAGTGGTGGGGAAACAAGAAATGCCATCCCAAAATGTTTACAAAAGGATCAAAATACACACATTTTTCTCAAGCTCCTACAAAAATAAAGAAAAAAAAATCTGAACTTTTTACAGAAGTTCACAGAAATACAGCCACAGTTGCAGAAGTTGCCGTGGCACCTTAAATGTCGGATATGAGCCTTACCAAGATGCATTACTAAGCAATTACCAAGTAGTTTCAAGCAAAGTCGGTATTTTTCAGTTTGTAGATGCATAAAGTTCATAAACAGAATTGTGCTCCAAAAACAGCTATATTTTGAGTCTGTTTTTCCAATATCATTCATTTTTAGTAGAGTTGGTCAATAATTTTTTACTGTATTTTCAAGTTTTAAACTTTTTTCCGGCTGATGGAGCATAAAAATTACCACTGCTTCAAGAATTTTTCATAAACTTACATTTTTCAAAAAATACAAGTTGCAGTGCTGCCATAAAAGGTACTTTTTCTTCTATTTTTAAAGTATTTTTCCATTGACTTTTAGCAAGATAAAATTTATACATGAGTGATTTGAAATGAAAAATATATATTTTGACAGTTATTGCAAGATGCTCTGTGCAGGGCTATCTTTTAATGGATTCAGGATTTTTAGTGCAGGGGGAAAAAATCCCAGAAAATTTCTTTACTAACACTTCTGAGGTGTTGTTTTTTTTATTTTTCTAGAGTATATTTGTAGAATATGCTGCAAAATGGACTGGGGCAAGGGACTACTTGGACTGGTATTTTGGCGTACGCTTTATCTACTCCACTTTCCAGCAATTTTTCTGTATAAAAGACCCTAATTGGCTACTGGCTGTGTGCCCAGGTCTTGGAGTAAAGCAGCATCCACTGAATACTAGGAGTCCTATGCTTACTGTACAAGGACTTAACAGAGTCTATCCTGCCTGTGGGCAGATAACTCCAGCTCCATTTCAACGCCAGTAAAGCCAGATTCCTGCCTCCATGTATGTAGTCCAAAACCCTGCAGATATTCCACAAAATACTAATTTTATGCCAACTTATCATCATTGCATTGCTTCAAATGTCTTTAAAATATTTTGAAGTTAACTTTTTTATTGGCAGGTATCATGGAAGACTAATCATTGTCTATTTATACCATGTAGCAGAGGTTAGATTTATCATCTGTCTTCCTACCTCTATCATAATGCTGAGAGGACAAAACTAGAGTAAATATCCTGTTGTATATGCTGGCAAACTGACATAAATGACCATGCTTTTTGAGAATCTAACCAGTCCTTGTAATAAACAATGTATAGGAAATGTATACATGTAGAACCAGTTATAGAAGACTTGTACCATCTGATGTGAGATAAAATTTCTTATCCAGTGATGTTCAAGAGGGTCGTTTGTCCTGCCTTGGCAGTTCTGACTCCAGATGTAACAAAAGGTTGCACTGAGGAACGATCCAGCCTCCAAGTCTAACTTTTCTGAACTACCCTCCAGGAGAGGACATTGCTCTCATACCGTGAGACAGGGCTGACATAGACATCTATTCCAAACACCCTGTAGAAAAGAAGACTGGCTTTATCTAGAACTAAACCTTATGGATCATAGGGAAAGAAAGGAACAGCATCATAACTGTCTCTTCTCTATACATGTTGGATCCCTTGTAGCCACCAGTGTACTAATGTTAGGTGTGTGTTTCCTTTGTGAAAGTAACAGCACTAGAGAGTTAGTACTTCTTTGAGGCATAAAGTTAACTACTGTTTTCAAGCTTGTGGCCTTTGGAAGATCTAATTCAGAGATTAAATTACCAGTGTTTTTTTTTACCTTACCTCTATATATTTGAAAAATTAGCAATGTTTTCTGATCTGGCTTTTACAGGCTGTTTCACAAATCTGCATACTCAGCACAGGTTGTTTGGCTGTATATACAAGTAATTTGGACAAGCATTTTGTTTCTTCTACATCATAAAATATCCATCAAGCTTAGACATGCACTCCTGATCATCTTTAGCCCTGAGGTTTTTTTCAGACTTACTCCATGATCTCCTCCCTGTCCCCAGTCACTTCTTTATGCTCTCCCTGCTGTCTCCAGCTGACACATCATCTTTCATAAGCCACAGGCTGTTGACTTTCCCACAGAGACACAAAACTGTAGCCCCGGGTCTCCCTGGCTGCCACAGTCAGTGGCTACAACACAGGGCTTTGTCTCTCTCCCACTGGCTCTTCCCACTTCCCTCTCCAAAGAGTGTCTCTCCAGCATATGCCTTTTTAAGCTGGGGGACAAAACCTCCACCAGTGCTCTCTTTAGAAAGGGCAGCATGTGTGTATGTGCCACTTTTGGGGTACCAGTCTGGCCAATCAGATTCTAACTGACATTTTAACATATTTCTTCATTATCACTCAATATAGCTTTTCTAAAGGAAGATTTTTACTATGCTAGAAATCACCTGCAGTATATTTTCTTCTACCATTGGATATATTGACAATTATAGGCAACCTTCAGTGGGAAAACCGAAATTAAAGTTGTTTCATTTTGTAAACAGAGAAGTTTTGCTTTTCCTGTATTGCAAATAATAGTATTGGACCTGGGCTCAGTGTTACTGATGACGCAAAACACAGAGAGGCAAAACACTCTCTGGAAATGAAGAAAGCCCAGTAATACATCAAAAACATAGCCTGGGACATTCTTTGAGAGACTGCTGGAAATCAATACAAAACTCTTTAGAAGGCGTCGGCGCTGGGGACAAAGAGTTTAAAAACAAAGAGAAAGTATGGTTTTCTTAGAACTCGTCTTTCATAAAAGGGAGATAATAAGGCAAAGAAGAAATTGCTGTCTTGGAATTTTTCTTTGGGATCAATGAAGAAGAAATTCTGTACACCAATACAAGAGTCAGTACAGGATGTGAAGGGTCACCCTTCCTTCTGTTCTTATCACTGTATCTCAGTTCAGATCTTTGAATATTACTGGCCTTACAAGCTGACAAAAAAAAATGTTCTTGTCTCATGTTTTGTTTGGTGTGGGTATTTATGCCTGGAGAAGTGGAATAATACGGCTGATTAATTCCTTATATGTCACAGAACATCTGCCAGGTGATGCAAGTTAATATTCTGTCTCTGTTGACCTGGGCGACAATTAAATCATCCAGCTGCACATAACACACGTTGCTGCCATACAGAACAAACGTTTGCGTGCTCACAGATATTGCTAATTATCAGGAAATAGAATGGAGCCTGGAAACATTAACTTTATGACATATTGGCATATAACTGTAGTACTCTTATTTTGAGAAATATAATACCAAAAAAATCAATCAAAATTCAGTCTTGTTTACAATTCATTCTACCTTGATCTCAACAATGGTATTATAACTGGTTCCCCTCTTAAGCCTGTTGAAGTCTATTGGTGAGCGTGTTTTACAGATTCCTGGTGTGTTAATCACAGACAATATGATTTCTTACAACTTCTGGATACACAATTTTGACTTCTTAGTTCAAGCTGCTGCAGCTTTTGCTTTCAGCTTTGAAAGTCCCTGATTCTGTATTTATCATACAAACCAAAATCATTGCTGTCATTCACACTTCTTTCCTTCCGCTGTCAAGTGCAAATGTTTTCCAAAATGCCACACAGAAAATTAAAGAACAGACTTTTTAAGCAAAATAAGAAGGCAAATCTTAAGCAAGAGGTCACTATTCAGAAAAGTTACTTATCTAAAAATATTAGATTTAAAACATTTCAGTTTTAAGATTCTCATTTCTTGCAGAATGCCTCACAGCTTTGCACGCATAGCCACCTATGCTTGTGCAAAACTGAAACTTGGGGCCAAATTTGTTGCCAGCATAAGTTGATGCAAGCCATTAAAGTAACTGGAAACATGCTTACTTGTGGTGAAGGATTTCATTCAGTGAGATACTAATGTCTGCCTTCTACACCCAAGGAAACAAACGCACATTCCAAACATTACTTGAACTACTTACCCACTTTGTTTACTTATATATTAACCATAACTGCTAAAGAAAAATGACCACCAGTAATAATTGTTTCCTGAACCTATTATCAGGGCAGGAGTCATATGGTGACTCAAAGGAGGTTGGTTACAAGACTCCTTTGCCACCCCCTGACCCTTAGGTCATTGCAGTAGCTGCGCAACATAGCAGAGCCTCAGTGAAAGATAAGTTACACTTCCAAAGAGTTCAAAAATCCAATACACAGATATCATTCTGAGCTTATAGTTCTGCTTGCTAGTTAATCTTTGTCCTGACTAATCTTGAACTCTGCAAAATTAATGATAAAATGACTATGGACTTAACTTGGATCAGATTTTTTCACACTGTCTTTGAAGATAGTAAGACTGAGCCTGAGTAATGTTCCTTTCTTAAGAAAATAAAATAATAGCAAAACCAGACATAACCTTTAGAAATACTCTCAGTCCTTTTCAAGACTTTATGTGATTCAAAACAGACCTATTGTGGCATGTTACTAGGTTATACACACTGGAGGTTTGCTCTGAGAAGACAAAAGAACCATGTAACCTTGCACTCCTAGAGTCGTCTGTTTACAAACTATTTAATATTTGATTAATTCTACGAGATTTCATAAGGAATTTGAAGCTTCTATCAGATCATCTAGAACAAAAAAATGAAACAATCACCAAAAAGTTAGAACTGAGTATGCTTTGTTTCTCTAAATCAAAAATTTGCCTGGTACTAAGCTTTCCTGTTTATTAGTAATGGCCTTGAGAAACGGATTTGGTTTCTGCTTCAGATGAAAAGCAGTATAAAGTTTCAAAATCACAAGACAGCCATTTTAGGGACGTATCTTAGATAGAAGGATCTATGAGTAACAAAATAATTAAATATAAATTTAATCTATGTTCATGACACAACAGATTAGGCAGTATGAAACTATATTGGTGGGGTAGAAATCTCATTTAAATACATTTGAATAACTTATTTCCTGAAGTCTGGAGAAAAATATGACAGAGTGTGTGTGGGCTGTAATAGTGAGATACGTTCCCATTCAAAACAGACATATTTCATCGGTTTTTCCTTTCAATAATCCAATTGTCAGTTTTATAGTCCATAAAAAAAATGTGCAGAAGTGATAGGAAATGACTTTCATGCATATCCTGGATGCTGAGTTGCTGTGTTTCATTACGTTGCCCTGCAGATGACTGACAGCTCTGTAATCAACTTCAGGCTGGATTTAGTGGTTCCACGTCCTTTTCTGTCATTAATTATTGAAGGCATTTTTCTCTGCCGTATGCCAGGTCACAGTATTACTGCCTTTATATCTGCATCTCTTGAGCATCAGCAGAGTTGTATGTTGAACTGGGAGTCAGTCATCACAGGCACACACACAAGAGAAGATGAAGAGGGGGAAAAGTAACATAAAAGAACTGTAACTCTGTTTGCAAGAGGCCTGGAGGAGCTCTGCTGTTACCTGTGAGATCTCAGCACACTGCGTTCAGAAGCCGAGTCGTTTACAAGAGACGGTCTTGTTTTGTTTTGATTCTAAAAAGAGAATAATTATTTTTACTGTTAACAGTACTATTTGCCCTGTTGCTGCTGTCTGCTTAATTGGAGAGTGCAGAAGAAACGGAAATATTCCAAAGAGAGCCCTGCATGTACGGATAGAATGACAGTAAAATGAACGCCCTCTAAATGCCATATATACTTAAGATTATATTTTTTTTTTCTAAAACATTCAGTGAATGCTAAAGAATGCCATGGCCACAGTTCTTTCCTGGAAGACCTGGTGACTGACCAATTAAAGGTGCCCATAAAAATAGGTCAGGTACATATCATCTATTCCACCCCTTCTCTGAGGCAGCTCTGGGTCGGTGTTACTGAACCATGGTGCTTAGCTAATATGTAACCTGTGGTAAAACACCTATTATATGTGAAATCATTTCAATGTATCTTTTTGCAGAGCTTCAATACTGTTACTAAAAGAAGGGATTGCTTTACACATGAATATATTTTTACCTTAAACATTTCAAGTAGTGGACTGGTAAATGCCGCTCTATATAATTCTTATTCAAGGTGAAGTTTTTAGCCATTCATTTTTTTCCCTTGCAGTATATATGCAATATTTTCTCATCCTATAAGCACAAATACCGAAAGTACTATCAAGAACAAAATGTTTCAGTTTCTTCATATTCAGTAGGATGTCAGTAATTGTTCAAAAATTAGGTTAAGAGGGAATAAATTATCTATTTTCTTTCCCTCTCAAAATGAAACATTCTTACTAGAATGAAATGCTGCTGCTTCCATTTTGAGTTTTGCCATCACCTGACTTATAATCAAAGATTAACTCGGATATAAATTTATGACAGCAGAGAATGAGCATAATAAATGAGAAAGCTTTGCTAATCTGCCTTTGTCTTCCTGCTACTCCTACGGTCACATTAAAAAAAAAAAAAATAACACCTAAAAAGTTCTCAGTTACATTTGTTTGACCTTAAGCTAATTAGCACATGTGGTATCTTCATGTGAAAACTATATTCCCTTCTTGAAAATCTTTGCTAATTAATTTCTTAATGGATTTCATGCGCATTAAAAAAAAAAAATAGCCTGTAGACAAAGGAAGGTGGATTCTAATTGAACAGCTCCATGAGGGGAGTCATGGGGATACGGTTGATATTTGGAGATATGGGGTTGTAAGATTTGTATTTTTAAAAGAGAGGAAAGAAAAAGACAGCACTTTGTTTCAGAAAAATTTCTAGTAGATGCCATTATTTTGTATAGACTTTCTGGTCACTAACACAAAGTCAAAAATTTTCATTTAAGATTTCTGTGACAGCACAGGGAATACAGAAATGCTCTCTAACGTTGCTTGTACTAGCTATGTTGCCTCCAATATGAAAAAATCCTTCAACATGTGAGAAAAAAAAAAATTATCAACATATCCACTCTACTCACATCACTGAAAAACCATAATCTTCCCCAGATAGTGACTCTAGCAGTCTTTTGTACCAATATTGAGAAACTCATCAAAAATCGTAAGTATATTTCTTCTAATTCCCTATTTAAATATAATTAAGTCAGATTGCACATAATAGCTCCTGTGCCAATATAATATTTTTAGTTTAAATATTCCCCCCCCCCCCCACTACATTCTCGTTGAATGCTCTCTAGGGAGGCTGGAATTATTTCATCTGAGATGTCTCAGGATCACCGCTGTCATATTTAAGGATGCACCACACTGGTGGCCCACAGTCAACCTGTTTCCAGCTGATCCACTGATTACTTTCACCCTCACTGTTATTTCCAGCTTAAAACACCCAGCTGAAGTCAGCTTTTTGTGTAAGCCTAAATGTGTAACCTTGCATTTTTCTTTTGTTACAGCTCATCCCATTCCCACTGTTCTGCTTTCAAGGTCATTGCATTCTCCTTGTATGATACAGCTGACAGGTGACAAGACTGAGTATCAAAATGTCACTAATAGTGTTGTTGTAAAGAAAATTTCTGAATGGACAAGTGTTGCAAATCACATAATCAAAATCCAAGGAGTGATTTTCACCTCTTTGACTCTGCAGAGCAGTAGAGGATCTATGGACAGGAGCTTCACACAACTCCTTTTTCACTTTGAACTGGGAAATTTATGGAGACCAGATAGAACGTATGAGAATGCTGTTCTCCACACAGGTTTCCAAAATACATTTATGTATGGAGCGTACATTCACTGACTCTTGTCCTGTTCTTTCCAGTAAACTCACAGCATCCTGCATATACATATTTCAGGATGCCAGGGATTTTGACATATCGGTCTTTTGGCTCCGTCTCTCATTTCTGTGTTTCTAAATATAAACCAGAGAAAGTTGTAAGTGGCTGAAGGTCATCCAATATTTTTGGACCAGAAATAAATGCTTGCTTTTTCTGTTTTATGCTAATCCAAACCTCATTTCCATAAAGCTGGCAATCCTACAGTTACAGAGAGGGGAGAACCATTATCCCTTTTCCAAGCAGTGTTTATCAGTAGAGGTTAATTCCTGCAGGCTGACATAGATAGAAACATTGGACTGAATAATGTTCTACTTTTGTACCTGTATGTACAGTGTCTAAGAAAATTACCTGCCGCAAGAAGTTGCCAATCTGTTTTATCTGCTGCCAATGGCAATTTTTAAGGTTGAGTTTAGCTTAAGCTCTGAACTTTCTTCAGGTAATACTAAGAATGTATAAAAGAAAAGCAACTTTGTCTTCACATAACCAGATACAGTCAAATCTGTTTCTCCAGTTGAATAAGATGAGAGACTGGGAACTTAGATATGGAGACAGTACTTAGACATGGGCACCTATTATTTAAAGCAATATCTATTTATAAGGATGAACTGTGCAAAGGAGATCAGAAATGGCTTTGAAACAGTCACTGTCTGGAAACTGAAATGGGTGCAAGAAAGTCATAGATGTAAAACAGAACAAGTTTGCATGACAGGCACAAATATAATTTCATCTGCCTGTGTGTTCAGCAGCGTGTTCTTAATCTAGTGTGCAGAGGTATTCCTATCAGAAAACATCTGACTTTTTCCCAAATATTAATCAATTAAGCTATTTGACACATCTGGGAAGTAAGTATGGTTTTGATTTTCTGTATATGACAACTGAGGTAGAGAGACCTGTAATGGATAGGAAAGTAATGGGTTCAATAAATTATGGACTGTAATCCGTTCTTTGGATCGCCTTTTCTCACAGTGAACACTAAAAATTAAGGATGGAGGATTTTCCCGTTACGAATAAATATGGAATAGTGACAAATCAATGATGAAAATCTGTTTCACAGTTAGCTCTTCTGTCAGACTGTCAAGGAGGATAGTAGGTGAGATGGTGGGTACCAGCTTGAGGCAGTGGGTAGAATTAAGCTGTCTAGACTTTTTCTTACAGCCACTGGAGGAAATCAGACATTTGCATATCACAGTAAGTCTCATCCTAAAGCAGGTTTCTAAATCGATCTGATGAATCATGCATTATTTCACATATTTCCTTTTACGGGCTCCAAAATGTTACTGGGGTGATAAATTCTGATATAAACATTGAAGTTGCCGCAGGCTAAAATTAGTAAGCTGAAACTTACCCACGAAGACTAACCTACTCTCAAAGTCCTAGAAGTGCCCTATTTAAAACAAAAACAAAACCAAATCAGTGTTTGTCATTTATATTATAGTTACGGTATAAAACAAGGATTCCTGTATCCTTTCAGTATGCTTGAAGCATTTTAAAAATACATACTATGAGCACAATTTAATATACTGGCCACCAGTCGACTAGTGATTTCAAATTTGTTTTTCAAGTTTCAAAAGTTTTCTCACCCTTACCACCCCTACGACTTTTCTAGTTATTTTCAAATACCATTGCTTCAACCTTCAAATATCAAAAAACTGTGGAAACATAAATCTTGACAGGATCTCAAGAGAACATGTTTTAATCTGTCCCCTAGATGTGAGACAAGATGGGTATGTCTTAACTATTTCTGTCAGATGCTTTTCTGAAAAGATTTTTCTTAAAAATTTCCAGTGGCGTGGATTTTACAGCTTGCTCGGATAAACTGCTCCAGTACTTTATTCCCTTGTAATCTGAATGTGTTTTTTATTATGTTTTTACAAGTTAGACTAATTTCTTTTTCTTTTATCCCTTGTGGATGTAGAAAGCAATTAATCATCATCCTTTTTATAGCACCATTTTACATCTCGCAGATAGTTATCCTGTATCTGTCTCTGTCTTCCCTTCTGTAGACAAAAGGAATCTGATTTTTTCAACTTTCCCTGTAAGTCATATCTTCTAAACTTTTTTTCTTCTTATTGTTTCTCTTTCAAACTTTTGGGGCTGCCTATGTCTTCTGCTACAGTGGTTAAAATTATACAGTACCTCACTAGAGCAGTGGTAGGTGAACTTTAATCATTATTTCCCGTATCTTTTCTCTCTCATGGCCTTAATGAATCGCAGAATTAGATTCACCAGTTTTTAGTTATCATCTCTCCGTTGACTTTCATTCTTCTCAGAATGTACTATCATTCTCGGATCTCTCTTGGCGCATTGCTGCCTCGTGAACTATTCCTCATTTTGTAGTTACACATATGATATTTCTTCTTCTAGGGTGCAGTGCCTTTTACTTTTCATTATTGAATTTCATCCTGTTGGATTTCGTCTTATTTCCCCAGTTTCTCAAGATCATTTGATTTTTTATACTGCCTTGGTAAGTTGCTTGTGACCTCCCTCCTGGCCATATTTGAATTCATCGGTGCTTCACAGATTAGAAAAGAAACTGAAAATATTACTGAGCTAATCACTGTGTGAAATGGAAAGTTTAAAGCAATGGCAGAGAGTGAAAAACACTGCTAAAGATAGTTGAGAATAAGTACTTTGTGGGTAGTTGTCAGCTGAGGGATCAACACTTCTGCGATGCTTCTCCAGTGTTATTCTGTCTCAAAATACGCAGTATCTATTTAAGAAAATTATGATGCTGCAAACAAAGTATAACTTTAAACAGCCTCTACTTCCTTGGTCTTGGTGTCTGCTGAGAACCTGTGTCAGCCTTCTACGGACCAGCATGATGAGTCTGTGTCAGCTGAGTGATTATCCCAGGATGGGAGGGCACCTGGGATGTCAAGTTAAGCAACTGATGTGTGTAGGTCTCACATCAAAGAAAAAAAAAAAAACAACAGAAAAACCCACAACTGAAAAACCTTTTGTTTAAAGCAAAACTCTGCAGGCCAGAAAATTATGAAGATTATTTATTTTAGCAGGGTAACCTTTATATTGGAGAAACTGATAACATCAGTGACATGCACATAGATAATACACCAATGAGCAGGATGTCTGTAGCCCATAAAAGAACTAAGGAAGATCTACACAAGACACCTGCCACATTGTATCAAGGATTATACACAGACTAAATTTTCCCAGCCACATTTTAAGATGTGGAACTTGAACTATGGTGCAACTAGGAACAAAGTTTCCATAAAAGTTAAAGTAATAAACTGAAAAGTGCATGTTGCATGACTGTAGGAGATAACTAAAAATAAAAAACCTGTTAAAAGGGATAAAGAATGTATTAAGTATATCTAAGTCTGCAGATTACATCTTTGCATTTAAAAATTGTATTCTGGATTGGCGACAGTGGGTCAGGGATTCTGGAGCTCTTGAGAGCCACTAGTTGGAAGACTGTTACGAGAGATCAGTCATTGACAGACAGGAGATGCAGACTCGAATTAGCATCCAACAATTTAAAAAAAACAAGTCAGTAGATCTATTTTCTACTCCTTTACCTAAGGCATTAAATAGAATGCCAAACTGATCAGGAGTGACCAGGTAGGTATAGAGGACACTACATGGAATATCTTCATAGCCTAACAATGAATTGTTAGCTGTGGTGTGAGGATATTTTTGCTCAGCTGATAGTGATTTTATCTCATCCTTTCATATGAAATATTTAAACAGCTCTTCTCTGCCTGTCAGAATTAAATCTAGACTGATTAGTTCTCCAATAACTTATTTTATCTCCTAAAGAAAAGGTCGGTCTCTGTAAATTTTTTATGACATATTTCTGTATTCTGACATGTTATTTTTTAAAAAAAATCTAGCTAATTCAAGTTCACCATTGCCACCACATATGCCTTTTTTATATCTTCACGAATGAGAGCAAATATAAACTCTTTTAATACAGAGAAAAAATACATTTTAAATGTTCCTCAGATATTAATATCTTCTGTGTAAACGTTCCAGATCTATGACTTACTCTAATGTATCTCTTAAATGATAATACACAACTTTGATGGTGTTGCAAGATTTTGAATTTCTCCAAATTTCTCCTTTTTCTCTGGACATTCCTGAATAGATACCAGGGCTTTCTCATTTTACTACTGAAGTTTTCAGGTAGCTTTCACGTTTTTAGCATCCTCTGCAAATGTTTTGAAGCAATCTTGAAGCAATCTTTACCAGTTTGCTTAACTACTATGATGTTCTTAGGTACTCTTCCCTTTGTTTTGTCAGCTGGACGTCCAACATTCCTCGTGGACCTTCCCCAATGGACACTGTCAAGGAAGCCCAGTGCCAGAATATACAATGAATTGTATAAGAACATCTTGCATAGGTAATCTGAAAGGTTATCTGTCTGTATATGCCTATACCATTGCATTCATTTGGGAGAATAGACAAAAGCACCTCATGTTATTCTGGTGTCTTCACCTTTGTTCTCAGAATTTCATTGTTATTTCTAATTGGCTTAGGGTCATTGATAACAGTATGGATAAGCAGCTTAGAGTAGCACTGATGTTTTCAAGGTCTTTACAAGACCTTGAAGGTCATCAAATTCAGATGCCTGGGCATGCCACAGCAGTTTCCATTTGCAATTAAAATGGTGAGAATAACAAGAAGATTAATTGCTTTCTGTGGAGCTATTACAGATTCATATCAATGTAATTGAGTTCATAATCTGGCCCATTGGCAGGTGAGTTCATTTATGAGGAGTGGTTTCATTGTTTCTGTTCTTGCCACAGTACCTTCAAAAAATTCTGTTATGAAATACGTTAAAATTATGTATAAAAAATAACAATTCCTGCTAAAATAAATGTTTACTGAATTTCCTCTCATCTCAAAAAAAAAAAGATTGCTTATATCTCCTCTATCTTCCTGTCAACACACCACTAATAGATGGAAATAAGTGTTCTCACAGATGTCAGTATTGATACTTGGTAAATATGGATGAGTGTCTCCTAGCAGAGTAAATGAACTTGGGCAAACTACTTGATTTCTGCAGCCAGACTGCTTCTGATACTGGATCCATTTCAGCTATCAATATCCTGTACCATGAAGACACACTGTGGAGGAAGATCTTAAGCTACACGGTGCAAGGATTTTCAGCTTCTGCAACCTTTTCTGCCTTCAGTGTTCAGTCTCACTGAGTAGCAGGTATCATGAGCACTAGGCTGGGATCACAGCATGAACCATCTTTGAACCCAATGCTAGATCAGAACCTCCCTTCATTTTGTGGGTATTGGTTCAGCTCTGGCAGCAGAGAGGCAAACTAAATGGTTAAATCCTGTGTTAAATTTTACATGTAACAACAATACCATCACTCAAACTCCAGAGAAAACTGGAATCTTACAAAAGGATGCTACTTAAAATCAAAGTTGCTTGGACAAAGTGAAATGTTCTCAGATGAGGTGTTCTGCCCCATGTCCATTCCCAGTCATTGGGCTCTTTGCTGTTGTGTTGTTTCTTAATAATTAAAGCAGTTAAACAACTGTAGACTGTGAGTTCTTCATGGATTAAGTGCAGGAGTTCTGGTATGGATTTGGCAGGTAAAGTCATATGAACTTGAACTGAGCCATCACTGGAGAAATTATCTCTCTTTCTCACCTAGCTTGCAGCAAAACACACGTGTTATTGTTCTCACAGCACAATAATGCATTATATCAAGCACAAAAGAAGGTTACTCACAGGTGCTGGAGAATCATGCCGTAATTACTATCTTTGATGGAAACCCCTTAACAGCACTTCTGATTGCTTTAATTGAAATTCGTGGAAATAACATGCATTTAGCAGGAAAAAAAATAATGTTTTGTTTTATACCCCTGTTGTGTCTAGAATAACCACAATTATACAATTTATTGGCAAATGAATGTTTCTTTTCAGTAAGTACTAGAGAACAGAGAGTATGCTGTTAAAACAAAACCAAACATAGAAACACTCTTTATTGGGCATAAGGGTTTTTAAAAACTCAAACATATTCCCCTATCCCCCTGCAAAAGCACACTGCTAGCAAATTTACTTTATAAGAAAAGTACATCAGAGGTAAACTATTATGTATAAAAACAAATCTCCAACAAACTATGAGACACTAGATGACAATGATATCCAGACTCAACTATTAGCATAAACTTGAATCTTGTCCAGAAGATGATAAAATCTAACTCAGAGGTCACAAACCTTTCCGATGTGCCCAAGAGGAAATATGTAGCTTCAAGTCTTTCATAAATGTAATAGTAAATCTCTTTAGAACAGTGATTTTGAGGAGGAATCACATTCTTCTGGCCTTTTGTGCTTGGGAAGTTCATCTTTTGATTTCCTGTTTTCCTGATTTCCTCTATTCACTGTATTGGGAATATTTCCAAATAAGGCTAAATAAATGTCACACGTTTTATTTTATCCCTATAACAAAATGACTTTATCTGCATGTTTTAGTTTTCTGTTTAAGTCTTTAAAAAACACCTAGGTTAGAATGATTTTATCAAGATTCAACTTTTAGGACAGGATGTGAGAAGACAAAACCTTTAGTCCTATAAATGACTGCACAAACTGCAAGTATTTGCAACCAATTGCAATAAAACAATGTAGAGTGATATGCTCTACATGACAAAACTTCTACATCATATTGCTCTATATGATCTTAATGCTATTGAGGGCTCCTAGGCTTTATTGCAATTACAATATTTGCAGAATATTCCTTGGATTTGAAAAAATGTATTTTCTTCTTTCAAAAATCTTGTTTTGTAGGTCTGCATACTCTCTCACCCCCAGTTCCAGTCCATTTCTTAAAATTATTACTTCCAACAGAATGCTTGCATAACAATTTGAGAGTCCAGAAAAAGATTAGGAAAATAGATATTAATTGCATCTGAACCTTTATGCTATCGATATTCTGTCTCAAATGGCAAACATAGCTATTTTGTGAAATTGAGGCATCTTAGGTTATGCCTTAGAGCTGCCGCTCCAGAAAGGTGTGGTCTTCCGTAGATCCCTGTAACATTTTCGGTGCCTATGAAGATGTCTTGGATACCGTGAGGAGCCTCAGCTTCCCAGGACACCTTAGGTGGATGGCTGATTTCAAGGTCTGAGTTTTAAAAGTCAAGAAAATTAAGAGAACTACTCAATTTTCTCTCTAAACTAAATATATTTGGCCAGTTACAATACCTTACAGGTTCCACTGATCATACTAAGAGATTTTCTTTAACTATAATTACATTCTCAGCACTCAGATCACATTTGGGCAACTACTGAGAGACAACTTTCATGTGGGTGGCTTAATCTGAGTCTCACTCTAAATGCCAGGTGCTGAGTTCTGTCGGATTTTTGGTACTTTCTCCCATTAGTCTCAAAAACAAGTGAATAAAATTTCACCTACTTAAAAATACTGTATCTCATTTTGGGACCAGAAACAATTGCATAGATCAGTATTAACTGTGATGGACACCTATGATTCAATATGGAGTTTATGACATGTCCATTAGTAAGCTGTTTTTAGGAACAGGCTAGGAACAGAATTGCTAGAAATGCTACAGATGTAGTGGCGTTGCAGCTGACAGTTTTATAACATAGCAAGATAAGGTTTTCTAGGGAGAAGTGACATCTTTCTTTAGACCTAAATATCTTTCATGGTTAGAAAAATGGAAGGTCTAGAAAAACTTGTTTTTATGTGTTTCTAGATAAAACACATTGTGACAATATTGTGCAGAATGGTGTGATTTGGGGTTTTTTTGTTTGCCTTGTTTTTTAACAAAGTTGTGACTAGAGGACTGCTTGTGGTGCCTCCAAGGCCCATTTTTTCAAGATTTGTATCACAAATCTAGAGACCTTGGTTCCCAAGAGAGATGTTTTGTTTGTTTTATCATCAAACTGTGTTTTTCTATATCACTTGAGGTAATTTGGCAACACAGACTTTAAGAACCCAATTTCTGCTTAGGCTTCACTGAAAGCATGTAAATACTGTTTTGGAACTTGCTTCAGCTCATTATACATTTTAATGCAAATTTGCAATAGAGAAGGTTTTGTTTTTTCTTAATTAGGTTTATAGAACTTCAGCCTGATTTAAACCTATCCTAAAATGAATGACAGAGCACCCAAGTGACAATGTTTCAGTTCACTATATAAAGTTTGTACTCAGATGAAGTGTCCACAGGCATTGTACACTAAGAAGGAGCAACTCTCAGAGATGAAGAAATGGAAAAGCTGAGCTAGAGAAGCTTTAATGTATTCCTCTTTATAAGTGCTATTTACATTATTATGGAGTCAGCTTTTGCACGGTTTGTGCAGTGTAATCCACTGCAGTTTGATAAGCTGCAAAGGCAGGAGCTGACCTCAGGTCTTAGCTGAGGTCATTCCCAGAGCCTTACCCTTGCTCTGCAGAATAGCTAAAGAAGCTTCAGCCTGCCTCACCCCCAACCTCAACCCTATCGGTACATCAGCAGGTTTTTACTTCGTGTCCTTCTCTCTTTAGACAAAACAGCTCTTATCCTCACCTACAGCTGTCTGCACAGCAGCTAAATGAGGAGGCAGTTATTGATATATCCCAGCATCTTCACTCCTTCATAGCAGCAGTCTTCCTCTTCTCCCTTACTTGCAACTATCTTGCTCATCAATCTTCCTGTTATTTTCTTGTATCGAGAGCAATGCTTTCTTTACAGCCCTTAAATGCAAGCAAGGCCATAAAACCACATCAGTCAAATACACCTGGATTTACAAAGAGAAGACAAGCTTCTGTTCTGGGGATGAGGAGGAGGAGGAAGGAAACAGAGGATGGCACAGATACAGCCAGGCAGGAGTGACAGCAGCAGTTACTACTTCTGGCAAGGGTTGCTGCTTACCAGCAGAACCCATCATCTCCCATTCTCATACCATCAGCAGCAGTAGTCTGGATGTTTCTGGCTGGTTGAAGCAGATACAGGAGACAGATATCATATATTTGAGCAGAGGTTGTTGCTGCAATAGTCACTATCCTACGCCTACAAGGGAAAAAGCACTGGGCTCTACAGAAACCTTTTGTAGACCAAGTCAACCTATAGAGTGTTATCTGGATTGCCCTTGTTTTCATTGCTACTCACCCCAGAGAGCAGTATGAGTTGCTTGTCCTGGTTCCCTGTCTTGATTAATATACAAATAAAACAGATGGGTATAGACAGAGATGGCAGTGTGTGGGCTGAGTGACAACCACTCCCTGACCTCATGGTAAGGTACTTCAGATGGGGTTTCTGAGCATTGCATGAAGGCTGACAAGAGCACTAGAACTAACTGGTGCTTGGGAAAGAAGTGGTCAGTTAGTTGATACCTTATGGAAGAAAGATATTTTTTTTTCCCTTAAGAAGACATTCTGTGTTAGCAGAGATCCCAGATGCTCTTGTCACACTTAAATGGATGTACATTAAGTCTCAGGGTGTCAAAGAATGGGACGCGTGTGTTGGGCTCTTAGTCTTAACATTCTTCCTAGCGTCCACCAAAGTCATTCAGACTGCATAGCTATCTGTGTTTTGCTGACTGTTTTTACTGATTAGAAATACTAAGTTTCTGGCTAATGGTCTGTGGCAGAACTGGTAGAGAGATGTGTGTGTCCTGACTCTCAGCTGAAGCTGTCACAATCTCTCCCTTTTGTTAAGTGTTGAAGTGATCCAGGACTGTTTGCTCTATTTCACTGTCCAGTTGACACCATGAATTATCATTATTGGTAAAAGCAAGAGATTGGTATTGATCAAACATGGCTTTTGTGCCTTAAGTTGTAAAATCTGATTTATCACCTTGGCCATGACAATATCTTACTTAAAATCCCTTGCAAGTTTGGCATTTAATATCCTTTAAATGAAAGAGCATTTAACCTGAAGAAGATGCATTGAACTATTAATCTACAAAAAAGGCCAATCTGTAAATTGCAGGATGTGGGCTTGCTGCCTCAAATCTTGCCTGCACCTGGAGAAATCAGTCCTAAACGGACATCACATGTACATGTTTCTGCCTCATTTTTTCTCTTTGGGAAAACAGCTACATAGGACCTCATGGGGCATGCTAAAGAACTAATTGGTTTCCCATACATATTACTTTTTTTAAGGATTGATTTTGGGGCAAACCAGCTTCTGGGTGAGAAGTCATGAGCATGTTTTTTCCCTTCAGTGCTGCGTGCATTCAACTTTCGAATCCTCCCATTATCCCATCTGTTCTGGGAAATTTGGCAGAAGAGACCCTTCCTAAGAGGGTTTGGTTCAATTCATGAGTGTTCACACAAAGATTGTACAGGATTCTGTGATAACATTTGTTCTAGTGTCTTGTCTGGGGCTACTCTATCTGTGGAGGCCTCTCAAAATATCAGAAGCATTGATCTGGGAATAACGTGACTCCAAATTCACAGTAGCCAAAATACTTGTTCTCTAGGTTAGTGATTTCATCAGGATTATGCACCAAACCAGAAATCTAACTACATTTGCAGAGACAATACTCTCATTTTTAGACAGAAAAAGGTAAATTCCACGGAGGGCAATCTCTAATCTGAGTTTTATATGTTTGTGTATTTCATGTCTCCTAAAATATCTCTGTTTCTATTTTGGTGGTGTAGACCTTTTTCACTTAGGTTTGAACCAATCGAAATAAACTGCAAAGCAGAGCAGTTACTTTAATTGAGATCCTTTCCCCAAGTAATAATGAAATAATTTGTGGTTTGCTTAGCACTTTAGGCAGGGAGTTCATTTCTTTGTCTGTGTAGCTGTGCCCAAGCATAACAGCAGTTACCCCCAAAGGGCAGCGGCTGTCTTTATTGCAGTCATTATATCCACCCTCTGCTCTTTTGGAGTAGAAGTCCAGATGAATTTTCCTTGCACGTAATATGCAGTTCTCCTGCAGCCAGCCATCCCATTAAGAGAAATGCAGATGCTACTGGTAGCCGAGAGGGATGGTTATTTTTTAGTAAAAGACGTATATGGATGTTCATCCTGTGGTCTTCACTCCTGGATGTATAACCAGATTACTCTGAGCTGAAGTGTCCCCAGTAAGTGTGTGGGAAAGATCTCTAGGCCTGAGTACATGAATAAACACTAATTGTTCTGAGCTAACTTACCTGGAATCCACACACTCTCTGCCCGCAGTCCAGGAGCTGGGTTCAACCTCTGCCCTCAGCCCTTGTCTGAGCCACACTGCACAGAACTCTGTGCCTGGTCCTTGACTTGTGGTCTGGATCAACTACAGACTCAACTCATAGCTTCAAGTTTGCCTGATGCTCTCTGGGCTGCTCCAGACCCTTTGCTGTCACCAGCCCTGCTCCACTCAGATGTCACAGAGCTGTGCCCTCTCAACAAGGTTATCTGTGTGGTAGGCACCTATCATAGTTTTGCACAACTTCCAGGGATGAGGGAGAGAATTAAAGGGGTGAAGGGAAAAGAGACTCATGGGTTGAAAAAAGAACAATTTAATAACTAAACTACAATAATATTGGAAATAATAAAAATCATAATAGTAGTAGTATATTCACATATACAAATGAGTGATACACAGTGATACTGTTCACTATGCGATGACCAAAGCTCAGCCCATTCCTGGCTAATGATCCTGGAGCAGGGAGAGTCCTGAAACAACAATCCCAGAACAGAGATAAAATCCTGAGCTTCTGAGAGACCAGGATGACTCTGAGAGAAGGGTGACAACCTGGAGGAAGAGAGAGCACTTCCAGACAGAGCCTCATCTGTATATCCGGCATGATGTGCATGATATGGAACAGACCATTGGCCAATTTGGGTCTCAATCCTAAACCTAAGATCAAACCCTAAGCTAGTAACTGGTGCTGTGCTCCCTTCCAGTTTCTCCTGCCCCTGCAGACATGGGAACAGCAGAGAAACTGAAAACTCCTTGACTGTCCTGGCAGCAACTCTAAACATAAGTATGTGATCAACCTCTCCTCAGCGCAAATCCAAAACACAGCCTCTCACTAGCTACTACGAAGAAAGTTAACTCTGTCTCATCTGAAACCAGGACAGCACCCACAGCTCATGGCTTGTCTTCCTCTTAGAGCAGCCCTATTCTTTCTGTTCCTGACATGTGACAAGACGGTATGCCTACATTGACAAGACTTTTTACATTACTATATTCTTCAGTAAAGGACACTTTAGTTGCCCAGAGTAAGATAAATCTTATTCATTCAGTATCTGGATGATTCTACCCGAACATGCTTCACTAGGGTGGCTCTGGCAGACATTGCTTTTGTTCAAACCCTTTCAGTTGAAAAAAAAAGCAATCAAACAAAACAACAACAACAATACCCTTTCATGTTATTCAGTATGAATCAAAGCAATATGTTATTATTAGAAGTGCATTACTCAGGTTCATAGAGACTAAAACACAAAAAGAAAAAAGTTTATTTCATGAAGGCATGAATACAGACAGATCTCTTTAAGTGCCACAAATGTTAACAATCTTAAATTGCCAAACTGAGGGGAAAATGCATTTGAGGGATGATTCCAGCTAAGAATTTATTTTCCAGAATTTTGACAGCCCTAACAAACAAGGAATAATCTCATAGGAGACAAATCATCTGTAAAACATACACAATGCAAGCCACATAAATTCCACTAATGGAAACTAAGAGAAGCAATTGTTTGGATTATTGAGTCCGGGTGTACTCTGCTAGAAGGTAGTGAAAAGAGTAATTATAATGAGAAAAGGTGAAAGGCATCTGAACTATTTTGTTCTGGAAGGAAGGATAGAATATGAGAATGACCTATGTATCTATGAACAAGATGGGGAGGTTGCACAGGGAGTTCGGAGTGATTGTGTGTTTCTCCATAGATCATAAAATGGAAACATCCATTGAAATTACCAGGTAGGAGATTTTAAAATACATTATATCCCCAACAGGTGAGGTGCCACTTCTAAGTTTTTCAGACTTTACCAGTAGGTTACTTTGAGGTAAGCCCTCAATACATTTGCACTAGTTTTCATTCTTCCTTAAGTTTGTAATATTGTTCACTCCAGAGACAAATACTAGGTTGGGGAATCCTTAACTAGAGAATTCTCTCATCTTCTCTGCAAAAGACAGAGAAAAATGCAAAAATTAGATGTGGATGTTATATGAGAGGAACCAAGAGAATCCTTAAGTAATTATTGCATCAGGATCAAGGAATTAACAGACAGCTAAAGATAACCAAATGAACATGTGGATGTTTGAATATTAAGACACAGAGGGATTTAATTGCTTTCCAAAGGCCATGAAGAAAATATTCCAAAGTGTCAGGTGTATCAAATCCTATTTTGCTGCTTTAAATGCGAGTTCATCCCATCTCCATATTTTTGCCCCATTATTATTCTCTACTACCATTCAAGAAGCAGGAGACTTCAAATTATGGACAGAGAAAATCTAATTTTTCAAAGTGAGTTTATATTCTTCTCACAGTGAACAGCAGGGTCACAAAAAACATTGTCAAAAATAGCAGGGTTCAAGCAAGGACTGGACGTTCATGTAGATAATAAGAATTAAATTACGTGGAATGGCTAAAAGCCAACCACTGACAGAAAACATTAGCAATGAATTTTCCTTGTGGGTTTTCTTTTATCTCTTTTTGAAACACATGAAATGTGCTACTGGCTGAGAAAAAATATTCACCCGGCCCAGTAGGACAAAGTTTCCAACAGTCATAAAGCTAACGCTTTGTGGGAGTTCTGTTGACTCAATGTATGTCTTGTTTTTCAAGACCTTCACTTGCTTTTATTGTCCCTGACAATGTAGCTAATTTTTTTTACAAAAGCTAAGTGAAAGATGAGAAATTCACACATCTGACATGTTCACACTCTCTCAACTTGACAGCTTTGTCTTTTCTGAAGAAAGTCATGTTTGGGTGGAAGCTTTCAATGCGTGTTCTGGTTTCAGTCACTGAGCAGAAGATACAAAGGCTACATGTGTGTGGAGATGAACTTTACTATAATTAATGGAAGGATAACAGAATAGTTAAACCTTGGTCTCCTTTCCTCATGCATTCCATCTTTTCTGTCAGTTCCAGAGCATCACTTTTTTCCTTTTCTTCCCTTATTTCTCTCAGTGCAATACAGATTTATGCTCATTTTGAGTATTTAATCCTAATTGTCAAAGTTTCAGTTTTATCTGTACATTTTGTAAACTTTAAGTGACAGTAGCAGTGATCAACCACTCATCTTGCACATGGAGCTCATGGGGATGTAGTACAGCTTTCTCCGTTCTGTCTTTTCCGTGCACTTCTCCTTGTAGAGCCAATTTCCAGGAATTGGTTTTATGCTAGTCGTCTGTTTGGCCACTCTGGTTTGACCTTCTTTCATGAGGTTAAATGTGTTCTACAGGGAATCATTAATTGTGGATCAAACACGTGCATGGCTTTTTTGCTTCCATAAACCTCTATTCCTTATTGGATATAGTTAAATTCCTTGAAAACTAGCAAACTCAAAAAGAGTTAAAAATAGTTCAAAACAGGCAAGTCTGTGCTTTTACAGGTGCAAAGTACATTCTGGTGCTTTGCTCAGACAGGAGAAAGAAAGGAGGGTTTGCATTTCACACAGAGACAACAGATAAAATAAGCAAGAAACAAGAACACAGTCTGAGAGGTTGGTATCTGTTTTTTTTAAGCCAGAAAAAGGTTTTGAATTCTGGAAATTTTTAGGCTCTATCATTGATACATTAGAACAGAGCAGGCTGAATTCAACTTCTGATGTATCATTGGCTCCCAGCAGACAGATGAGCACATATTTCTGCTTTATGATAAGCAGATCGGGAGTCAACATAAGGTGATGCCAGTATGAACCTAAAAGTCGGACTGAGAGCAGAGATTGCCATCTGTTATAAACCAGCATTGCTCCATAGAGAGCAGAATTCTCAGAAAGGTAACTGCTAAAAATTATTAATAAATAACTGCTGATTTATATCCATGTCTGATGCCAATGCTATTTGCAGTGGAAGATAGTCATGGACTGAAAAACAAAACTCACAGGGGAGTATAAATATACCTTCTTTGATGTGCTGCACCAGCCCAGATTTAAAGATTGCTTTTTAAGAAACTGTAAATAAGCAGTAAAGGTCTTTTCCCCCAGCTTTCTAATCTCAAATATTTATTGCTAAAATCTCTTCCCTTTTATGGCAGGCGCTAATTGTTTTCTTTCTGATATGGACTTGGAAAGACATCTTTAAAATAAACTTAAAACTTTCAAGAAACTTTAACAGAAAGCATGAACTGCAGTGCACAGAGGAAAGGAAGGAAATAAAGATCAAAAATGATGTTATGCGATACCAGTGATGATTTCCTGGGGATGGAGAAATATTATTTGTTGTGCAGACACAAATTTTGAGTTATCTCCTGACAGTCAATATTTCTGTTGTGGGCTAGATTGTGACTGGAGGAATTCACGTTTACATGTCAGATAGGGAAAATATGATTGCCTTAAATATGCACATAATAGGGTCCTGCAGAAGGTCTTTGAATCATTGGTCAGAAGGGTCTGTGTGAAGGATGCAGTTTGCATCTGACTGCTTGTGCTTGTCTTGGTGCAACCTGAGTTTTCACAGCAAAACCTGTGCATGTGAGTGCTGTCGTGTCCTTTTGGTATTGACCAGTAGACAACAGGAAACCACATCATGCTCCCAAGAGGAAAAAGGAAGTACATGAAGTTCTAGATTTTCCTTAGGTAGATACTCTGCTTTGCTTTATAGTAGGTCTCAGTCACAGACTTCGTTTCACACATATTGGCCCAGACAGAATCTGTACAATTCAAATGAATGCTCCTGGGCTTTTTCCATTTTTTGGTTGGTCGGTTGGCTGGTTTGTTTTGGTTTTAATTCATTGTACTGGGCATGCGTCTGCAGCAATAGCATTTCTCCTTTACCACTGCCTTTTCTTGGCTATCAATTGTTTCTTATTAATTGTGATCATTTTGTTAGCAGTGCTTCTTCTGTTCGTATTTCTACACGTAACTCTGTCGTGACTGCCTGTAATGTTATCCACTTCATTTCTTTATCTTGATAGGAAAAAAAAATATAAACAATCCAAGCTGTTCAAAGGGTCTCAAAGAATACTTTTGTGGCTGTGGATAACAGGCACATTTAACAAACACCCAGAATGTAAAGGTAAGTCACTTTACCTGTGCTTTTCAGATGTTCATACTCATACCTGACATTTTTGCAAATTACTTAATATTTTATTATTGGTGGTGGTGGTGCTTCAAACACACAGAATCCTAAACTCAGTTGTAATGTAAATGGGTGCTATTCAGCTGATTAGTGACTGATACACTAGAGGGTCGTGCTGCCATCCAGAGGGAACCCGGCTGACGTGAGAAATGGGCCAAAAGGAAATCCATTAAGTTCAACAAGGGGAAGTGTAAAGTTCTGTATGTGGGAAGGAACAATCCCAGGCACCAGTGCATGCTGGGGGCCACGTAGCTAGAAAACAGCTTGGCAGAAAAGGACAGTGGGGTTCTGGTAGACACCAGGTCGAATATGAGCCAGCAATGTGCCCTTGATGTGAATGGTATCCTGTGCTGCATTAGACAAAGTATAACAAGGAGGTCAAAGGAAGTTACCCTTCTCCTCTACTCAGCACTGGTGAGGCCATGCCTGGAGTACAGTGTCCACTTTTGGGCTCCCAAGTGCAGGTGAGACGTGAACATACTGGAGAGAGTTCAACAAAGGACCACAAAGCTGATTAAAGGAGTAGAGCATCTCACATATCAAGAAAGACTGAGAGAGCTGGGACTGTTGAGCCTGGAGAAGAGAAGGTTCGAGGGAATCTTATCGATGTATATAAATACTTGAGGGGAAGGTGCAAAGAGGATGGAGTCAGGCTCTTTTTGTTGGTGCCTAGTGACAGGACCAGTCACTGTGAGGATAACTGAGCACAGAAACATGTTGCTCATTGAGGCTGTGGACTTTCCATCCATAGACATATTCAAAAGCTGTCTGGACATGGTCCTGGGCAACTGGCTCTATGTGGCCCTGGCTGAGCAAGGGGTTGGATCAGATGGCCTCAAGAAGTCACTTTCAACCTCAACCACCCTATGATTCCATGGCTGCCACTTGGGCCACTGTTGATACTGGCCTAAGATAAGCATATTGTTTGTTCAGAAGTGATACAGAGTAGAAAAATATTAGTATTTTTGTTTCCTTTCTGGCTGCTTGAATGGACACATTTTCATTGTCTGCTTAACACAAAGTCAATTGCCTGAATCTCAGCTTGGGCTGGCAGCAGGGATCAGGAGCCCTTTGCACTCACCTGGTCTAACAATGGCTGTACTGTGGCCCCAGCTCTGAGGATTGGACACATCCTGCTGAGGCTTAAGGGAGTCTTGTTTGCACTGAGAAGGACAGGGTAGGAGTGGTGTGCCAGGTTTACTGTGACATAAATCAGCCCTCTGCCTTCCCTTTGCATGTTTTCAGAAAAGCCTGCTCACAGTGAGATCAAGGGGAACCCCATATTTTCACTCTCCCATCATTTGGTAAAATTCAAAATTCTTCTGTGAAACCATGGGTGAAATCGCACAACTGGATTTCACCTTATGACATCCTTCTTATGGATAAGCTTCTTTCACAGCCTCCCTCAAGCAGGGGTAAGTGCCAGATCAGTCTTGGTACAATCAAAATAAAATCCTGACATGGAGTGGAGGCTGTGCTCATAACTGGAGAGTTCAGGGGAAACAGAAAGGGATGCCAGTGATGGTGGAGATGCATTTGTAAATGTTCAGGCTCCTCTGAAACACTATTTGAAGATGCTGTGTTGATTCCATCTGGGAACCCCTTGGAGACCAGAACTAACCAGAGCTAGCCCTAGTGATTCAGCCCTCAGAGTTAGCTGCCTGCAGATGGGTGATGTAGATATTTCCTTGTCTCAGCCCCACAGTGTTATTAGGATCATGTATTTGAGCATCCTTAAAATTAGGACAATTTGTATATAAAACATAAAAATTATGATATTTTGTCTTTTTGATATTGAAAACAAAACTTTGTTGAATTTTATTATAGTACCATTTTCACTAACTTGCAAGTGCATGTAACCTCTGTAGCCTCCTAGTATGTTTATTGGTTTTCTATATAAACTCAATTTCTGTATGCTCAGTAGTTCTCCTGGGTTAGTTTCATTGAGTGTTGTTTCTTATGCATAATCAAGGAAAAACCCTAATGATTCATGGTTTCTCCTATTCCACTTAAATCTCTGTAGCAGTAGCTAAATCTTTCATCTTGTACATCTGAGATAGAATTCTGACATCACTGAAATCAGCAGAGGTTTGGCTGATGATCAGTGGGATTAAGATTTGGCCCCTAAAAATTCTGATTTAAAGCCTTTCTAAGTCAATGGACAGACTCCTACTGGCTGCTGTAGACCCATAACAAGTCTGTAGACAAATAGCTATTCTTAAATGACAAATAATTTATTCGGAGAAAAATGGGAAATTCACTGGATGATCTGAAAGAAAAGATGTCCCTCAAGAAAAAAACAGTTTGCATAACCTCTTCAGTTCTTTGTGCTTGAGAATTTTGTGGGGAAAAATAAATCTCTCTGACATACTGCAAATGGGCACAGAGATGTGGATTAAAGTTACATTTAGGAGTTAAATTTCTGTAGTTCTATAAAGCAGAGTCTGCATGAGAAATGGTAACAGTATAGTGATTTAGGTGTAATCCTTTTTTAATTATATAGCCTTTAACTGTGTCTGCCCTACACCTTGGGGAAATGCACTGGGGACTGATAGGGAATCTTGTTTCTAAAGAAAAGTCAGAGGAGGATAAGCAAAAAAAGTGTTTGGTATCAAGTGAAGAGCTCTGCAGAATGCAATTAATTGGTAGATAAGAAACCCATGGCTGCTTCCCTCTTAAGCTAAATGGTATCAGGTTTTTTAAGGGTTTCTTTTTTTGTGAGTGAATAATCGTTTCAATTGTGTTGCTAGCTATCTGTATCCTTTAGAAATCCCATGACCCCTTCAATACCCATAAATATTTCTTCTTCTCTTCTTGTCTTTGATTTTTTTTGTGCTTGATGTCAGTGATACTGAAATATTTTTCTCATTATTTCATCAATAAAATGTTTCAGAGATACTGATAAAGGCCTTTTTTGTCTTTGGAGGGCCTTACTTCTGTTTCCAGGTGCAGATTTAGCAGAATCTATTGTTACCTCCTATCTTTCGAGTTACCTTGGTTTGTAACTAATGAATCTTACCCATTGTACAGGATTGTAGGTGGAGTTTTCTCCTCTCTCACATATATTCTGATCTGTTTCTTCTGTGGTTTTTTTTTTTTTTTTTACTCCTCAGGACTTTCTGTAGTTAACTTCAAATCATCCTTTCAGACTGATGCCAAGCTTTATCTATATTCTGTTTCATTGTGAGAGACAAATGGAGGTCTCTGTTCCTGTTTGGTTGCCTCTGATACACCTCTTCTGTACCTGGTATGGATGCACGTAGGGCTGGCTTTTATCTTTCAGTTTCTGCTTCTCGTGAACACCTACCACAATCCGTTTCTTTCAAAATTTAAAGCTGTGGGGAAAACACTTGATTCTTTCTTCACGTTTGCTTTTATGACATGTCAGTATTTGGGGGTGGAGGGTGTTCTTTCGGTTCTCTATCAAATCGCAAACAATGGGCTGGACTCTCTAAATTAGGACAAATTTAGCCAAAAATAGGTGTTCCTCTGAAATACATCTGCATTGAACAGTAGATGAGGGAAGAGATCTGTTGCACACCTGAAAAACAGAAAATACTGTGGAGGTAAACTAGCCAAGGAAAAATTTGCAATGCCTGTTTCCTTAAGTTCATCTCACAAATGGAAGTTGTTTCTTCTGCTTTTAAATTATTGTGAAAATCAGTAAGGACCACAAAAGCCATAAGCAACATTTACAGAACATTTACAAAGAACTTGCTTGAGTTTTCCTCTCTTTCAGAGGCTTTACTTTTTAATATCATCTTGCAAAGTCGGTTGGAAACCTGGGGTCGGCCAGGGATCATAAAGCTATTTTCAATAGACCACACTGTGATGTCCCAGGAGCAACACAAAATCTTCCTCTGGCCCTGTCAGTGCCTCAGTAGCTATTACAACATTTGGGAAAAGTCAAGTGGCCTTAATTTGTCTCATGAGTTTTCTGGCTTAAGTGTTTTGTCACATTCCATTAGCATTTCACCAATTACATTTCCCTGGAACAGATGAATGGAAGATCGTGTGAATGTTTCAGCTTAATATTTACGCACGTTCTCAATGTGCACCAAAATGACATTTCAGGGACTGTTATTAACATTGTCAGGAAATCTAGCTTAGCTCAGAATTTCATTCCCAAGGGTCTCTGCTTTTGTACTCAGATCAACAAAAGGAAAACATCTTTGAAAAGTTGGCTTTGTGTGTTGGTGCCTGAACACACCAGATTGAAAGAGCCCAGGTTTGAAGAAGACTGACAATATTTCCCAATATGTGAGTGCAATGTCTTCCTGGCACCATTTGAGCTGCCCTGCAGAATCCTTCCTAGCTTTCAGCAATGTTTGACGTGGGAGGGAGCGTTGCGTCCCAGCTGTTTAAATTAACAAAATTTGCATTAAGCAACCAGGCAGATGCTAAAAAGTGTCCCAAAGTCACTCACAGTGTCTAATGGATAATGATTTGCCCTTGTTTGATTTTTCTGTTTATTTATCTATCGTGTTCATCACTGGCATATAGGATGACAAAGAGTTTCTTCCCTGGGGAATGAAAATTCCTCTCTTAAATGTGAATTTTAATTTAAAAACCATCAGAGTAGAATATTTCAAATGTGGGGATTTTCGGTTTTGTTTTCAATGATTTTATTTATTTAAACAAAACTCCTTTAGAGGCTTTCCAGGGAAATTTTCAACAACTTGACCCAGTCTGAAGGAAGAAAAACATCAGCAAGCTTTGCCTAAGACCTCTGACACTAGCAAGAGTAGCAGAGGAAGTGTGACATGACAGAGGACCTGTTCAGTGTGTCACCTGCCTTGTAGAGCCCTCCGGGGAAGCACCGTGTGCCCAGGGGCTGCCGGGCGGCACCGACCCCCGAGAGCCACGACGGCTCCCGGGACAGCGAGAGGCGACAGTACCACCTCGTGGCGACAGTGCCACCTCGTGGCTGCAGCACACACACGGAGTTTTGGGAATGCCGTCGAGAAAATGGTGTTTCATGAAAGTGCTACCCGTCCAAGTGGCTTTTATCCTTCAGCATTGCTCTGGATGCAGGCAGATGATCTGAAGCTCTCAGCTGTATTTCTTTTTTATTTCCAGGATGCAATCTGCAGCTGTTTGAACTGTCATGGAACCTTGAGAAACTTAGTTGATTTTATGTTATGTACAATAACATAAAGTTCTAGGTTCTGGGTGCTGTATATAAAGGCACAAAGATAGCCAGCCCATGTGTCACAAACATGAAATCTCCATCAGCAAGCTCAGCTGGAAAGCGTACCACAAACACACATGGGGAGTTAGCTTCAGGCAAACCGGTTTCAGCATCCTAAGTGGTGTGACATAGCAGTGTGGAGCTCAGTATGGGCTGTCCACTTTGCACTTAACATTTTTGTGAGTGATAGGCTGCTTGCTGCTCTGGGATTAAAAAAAACCCAAACCAAACAAAACAAACAACCAAACAAAAACAAAACAAGAAACCCCAAACAAACAAAAACAAAAAAAGCAACCAACCAAAACAACACCCCCTCAAAGAAAACCCAAAGCAAACAAAAAGACTCCCAACCAACCAGCCAACCAAAACAAAACAAACCACCCCCCCCCAAAAAAAAAAACCAAACCCAAACCAAGAAACAGTGAAGAAGCATTATTTTGTAGAGAAGGGGTTGTATCAAAGACAAATTAAAGGATTTGCCCAAAATCACAAGAGAGAAGTTTTCTAACAGCAGGAGTTGAACAGCTGTGTATTAATTGAATTTAACGCAGTAAACACAGAAGCGTTTGTCCTTTACTGATGGACAAACCCCTCTGGACTTGGGTTTGCTCTGGATTTAGAAAAGTGGTGGTAAGAACAGAACTTTTTCGCAAGCTGCTTATTACAGCTATTTTTCACTTCCCTGAGAATTATCCTCAGTCAGCCTTTTGGAGATACTCTCAGAGAGGGGACCGAAGAGCAAACGTAGCATCACCTGTGCTGTTGTATGACTAACATCTAGCACAACAGAGGTGAACAACTGTTTGATCTGCCATCCAGAATAAAGTATTTCAGGGTCACTGACTGATAGCTTTTCTCTGGGAAGTGAAGAATGGTAGGGATAAATGTCTCAAGAGATAAGTCCTGTTCTTGCTGCATCTGTCTGAAAAGTTGTGTGTGATTAACTGTTTCCAAATAACTCAATGCATGGGGACCCTCTGTTTGCAACAAGACTCTGCTTTTGGTATATAATCCACTGCTGACTTCTTACTCTTAGAATTTAAACCTGACCTTAACGCCAAGTTCAAGTCCATATGGATACAAGTCTTGATATTGCTGAAAATCCAGCGTTAATGAAGAATGTTACTGTTCAGTTAATCAAGACTTTTGCGTTCAAAAGACTCAAATCCAGGCTCTTTTTTTTTTTTTTTTTTTTTTTAGAAAAACAAAGCAAAAGAATACAAATTGCTGTGTGGAGTGTTTTAATAAAGAATACGTGGGAAGTAATATGTTAGTGTCAAAGAAAAAATAGACTGGATTTTTTAACACTGAGTAAATTGGGATATATTAAGCACTTTGAATAAAGTTAAGATGACAGCAAAAGCCGTAATCATTTCACCCTCCGTTAAAGGTGCAATTGCCAGAAAATTGAAAAATGTAGGGAAATTCTCTGCAGTGCTTGAAGAACCAGTGTTGGCCATATGTGACAGTACAAAGCTGATGTGGAGAAGATAGTATCAACCAATCTTTTTGGTGCAACCTCCGATGCATGAATGTCATCCTGAGGTTTAACTGAAGTTGGGAAAAGCTATCTTCTGGCAGAGGATATTTGTTTTAACTATTTTGCAGGAAATGAATGAAATCTTTAATTTTCAACGTGAAAAAGACTCAGGCATTTCTAGATAAAGGTGGGCTTATTAAAATTATCACCTTCAATTGTGGGGAAAGCAACTACTCAAGCAAGGTAATACTTCAAGCTGTTAAAATTATTTCACTGTTATCAGGAAACAAGCAAAGAGTTTCCTTATGAATATAATTGAAGGAGGAAATTCTAAAATTAACTCTGCCATCATGTCTATCAAAAAGGTGCTTAAAATTGACTAGAATAAGAGTGTGCTATGGCTGATGTTCCCATCGGTTATTGCAAGCTCATAACTGCTTTGTCGTCTGCCTCATCGTGAGCGCTTAGAGTACAGAGCTTTTGCTCAGGGATCTCGCTTTCATGATGCATGTGGATAAGGTAGATGTAGAAACAAAGTATATAGCTGCTGTTGTAGCACTAGTAATAAAAAGAAATCTGTCTTGACCACCTAAAATCCCTTTGCAGTGCTACCTGTGTCATTCACCAATCTTGAAGCATAATTTTGCTCCCACCAAACTTCCATGGAAATTTGCACTGTGAAGCTGTGTTTTCCAAGCGACTGAAATCCTGACTTGGATTCGGTGGCCAAAGTCAATTTGTTTGCCTGGAAGGCAAGGACCTCAATTTTCTTCTCCATAAGCAGGGACAATGTGATTGATCTCTGATGGTATCTGCTCCAAGACCCGCAGTTGGAAAATGTTGAGCATGTATCATCACTGTATCATTTCAAAGGAATCAGACCTTCGGAGGACTCTGTTTTCATGCTCTCATTCATCATTCTCATGACACCTAATTCACACTCCCAGTCTATACACCAACATAAATATGTTTTGTCCTGCACTATGATTGACATATGCTGCTGACTTGAAGGCTGAGATACAAACATAAAGTTAATAATGAGCTTATGAAAGGAATATAATTCTAGGACACACACAGTTATATAAAGTTCCCTTACATTTTATTCCGTTAAAGAGATCAATGTATATTGTGAAGGCATATTTTTGTCTTAGCAAATGTTTGCATTAAGCTGTGTTATAGAGAGAATAAGTGACTGGTTTACAAGGATAAGTTATTATTTTATTATATTAGAAACTAAACTTTTCCCTAATATGAAATGTAATTTTTTTTTACAGCATTAAGTGCTAAATCTGAGACATCTTTCAAGGGTATAGACATTTGAAAAACATCGTGACATAATGCACAATCTGGACTCTACTGAAACGTTTTTCACCAAGAAGTGCAGCTGTTAACAAAATGTGACACTATCCGTTCAGTGATTATAGAAATGGAAACATCTTATGAATTAGCTTTAAAGGGTTCTCTGAAGCTTCAGACAAAATAATCAGTAAGTAAAAGAGAGTAACATAATAGTGATCACAGCCTTACCCTGTTTTGAATTGCTGAAAGACACTGAACAGGCTCTTAATAGCACAGATGTGCTTTGAGCTATATGGTGCATTCAACCAAGAAGACAAGGTCAACTTGTGATGGGTTGGCCCTTGGCTGGGGGCCAAACCACACACACCCACTCACACAGTCCCTGCCCCCACCCAATGATAGGAGAGAGAATTAAAGAGGTAAATGGCAAAGAGGACTCGTGGGTTGAGATAAGGACAATTTAATAACTAAACTACAATAATATTAGAAATAATACTATATACAAAGATGCAATGTGATACAC
>WKFP01015175.1:3075857-3161376 GCA_011057875.1 Pterocles orientalis
GAATAATTGGTCAGTCTGCTTCTCAATCTTGACCTAAAAGCAAATCCCAGGCTAGAAGCCAGACTGTCTCTTCCCCCCCAAAAGGCTGAATGTATGTCCTTGAGAACAAATAGCAACATCCTAGCAGTAACTATAAACGTTCTTCTCTTATCAATTCTCTGCTGAGCAGGAACCCAAAACATAGCTTCTTGCTAGCTGTTTATGAAGAGAAGGGAAAAGGAAAAAAAAAGTTAACTCTGCTTAACCCACGACAAACTTCAAAAAATAGTATAGACATGCTACTATTAATGGCTAAAGAGAATGTTATTAAAATAAACATGCTTACACTTTCCAAGATATAGATGTGCATACCCATGTACATACACAGGACATCATCAGAATGCCCAAAATATACTTTCTTTCCGCAATGACAAAAGAGGGGCAAGTAACGATGTTTCCAGTTCCTACATCTTGGACTTCCCTAAGGAGTTTTGTTACCTACATCGTACACCTCAGTTTTACCTATTGATATTTCAGGATCTGGTAGTTCCAAGATTTGAGGACCTGCAGGCACAGTTTATCTTGTATTTCTTCCTTATGACAATAATTGCTATTTCAACTACAGCTCTGTGTTTCTGTAGTAATTAACTCACAACAGCAACTGCATGAGGAGCCGTTGAACTCGTGTTTTACTATTATAAACGTGCTCTGCTTTTTGACGGCAAAGGCTTTCATAAATACAATTCCCTATCCTGATATTTTTCCTGTTTCATTCAATCTACTTACAGGCACTTGTAATACCTTTGTTTTCAGTATTGGGTTGATACCAACTAGGCTGTTTCTAAGCTTTGCATTGAATATTTTAGGACTTGAGCCGTTACAAAGTTAGCAGTTTTAAAGTTGCTACCTCCAGTTTTCCTAGTCCCATCAGACCATGACCAGTATAGCCACCGGAGCCAAGCGCAGTTCCTGAGTCAGCATGGAAGTGCCTGCTGACATTTAAGATACCTGATATTTTAGCTGACTTTTGCCATGAGTGTATAGTTGGCCCCGTTGATCCTGTCTTATCTGTGAGTCCCACAGAAATCTCTGGGAAAACCTAGGCACGCTTACATGGTCTTCAGTGCTAATCAGCAGGCAAACGAAGCAGGTGCTTACACACCCAGCTCACACACACTTGCTTCACAGTAGATAACTGCATTGAGGTGTCTCTAATACAAGCTTTTGTTTTGTGAGAGAAAGCAGTGAAAACTCTCATCATGAGCAATAGAAAATAGTAAAGGCAGCCAGTAAAACTTATTGCATGATTTTGACCTCTGTCATTCCAAAAAAACATAGATGGTTTCCAAAATCCACCCAAAGATGGATTCCAAAAAAACCATGACTCCTGCATTATATCCACCAACCAGGTAGACATAGTAAGGTATTTTGTCTTGTGAGGTGTTTCGGGTGATATTAGACCCCTTTGTTTGGGCAATCGAATCAAGTTACTAATGTCAGACAGATCTTGCATTTCCTAACACTTGCAAATTTACTTTTTAAATACATATTGATTTTTACAACTGTCTCTAAGTATCCAGAGTAGAAATAGTCTTTCTATGATGTAATCTGAACTTTACCTATGTTCCACATGACCAAGGTTTTTTTTCACATACTGAACTATATCTTCAGCTATCACAGTAACTTGTGTAGTTTTTAAACTTATAATTAAAATGTCCATTCCTGATGTTTAAAGTAATAATTAAGTCACAGTGTGTAGCTGCTCTTGGGCAAATCCCACCAGAAAAAATTCTCTAAAGTAGCTGTTAGTGCTGCAAACATCTCTGTGTCAAATACAGAACCTTCTCATTCTGTAAAAGACATGTACTGTACTTCTTCATGGGTATCTTCTGTCTGCTTCCACAGCCTTTTGGAAAGTCGGTTTCCATCTACAGATAGAAGCCCCATGCACTGTTATGACATTTTCAATGTCTGCCGGTTTCCTCTTCATTGCATGTTGTCTTTGTTGCTTGTTCATTTTCAGTCTCTTGGAGATTTTACTTTTTTTTTTTAATCTCTGATGCTACTGTGAATCCATGTTTTGAAAACTCAGAAAAAACTTTTCTCTTCTAAATATGTAGTCTGGTCTGATTACATTCTGGCAAATAACACAATTGCTTTTTTTAAGGTTGAATTGAAATGTTCTATCTCAGGTCTCCAAGCACCGTCATAATCTACTCTCAAATTAGGGATTCCACAAACCCTTCAAAATTGCATGTCTGACTTAATAGCCTCAGAGGTGGTATAAATGCTTCAACAATTTCTCCCTGTTTTTGATCTCTTATGAAACTGATACAGTTCTTTCTTTTCTCTGGAAGCACAATATTATTTCAAATCTTTTTAGAACAGTTAGATAACAGTTTATTCTTCTTTTTGTAAGTGCAGGCTGTTAAGTAAATTCAGCACTTCAGACACAGCAAAACGGGAAAAACAGAAAACTTTTGCTCATGTTAGTTTTCAGTAGCTCTGCATACTTTCTTGAAAAAAGCAGATTTTCTCTTTGAACCTCTTTGTCCTATGTATTGCATTCTAGGCAGTTTCAGCTGCAAAGGAATAACACTACAGAGCCATCAAATAGCAAGGGGATGCTGCCCTATTTCACCACCTTTTTCTTCCCTTCAAGCACCTGTCTTCATCTCTTACATCTGCTTCTAGTACTACTCGATGCTCAGAGTTTCTGTGTAGAGTTTATAGGCTTGAATATAATAACAAGTAAATTAAAGCTGGCGTGAAAAAGCTTAAGAGGGGGAGAGGGAGAGAGAGAGAAGTGGTTGTCACAAAACTGACTTTTCAGTATAAAAACTGTAAAAACAGAATGTTCCAGAGTGTTGGATTTCAGCTTTAGCAGTAAAAGTCCAAATATTTTTAGAAACAACTATTCACATAACTCGCATATAGTTGAAGTTATACACTAGGCAATTGCCTTGGGGGAAAAGCTCCAGGGAACAGGAAAAAATCAGAAAATTCTAGGATGTCTTTCTTTCTAAGATGCTTTTATTTTCCTCTTTTTTTTTTATAACTCTATGTTCTTGTCCATGTGCGTGTGTGTGTGCATGAATATGGATGGCTAAATAAAAATGCTTGTACATGTATTTGCATAAAAATGCAAACATCCATATACATCTATGCATGTATATATGAAGAAAGTGGAGAAGGAAGTTTGATTTGTCTGTGTATTTCTTACAGGTCAAAGCAAGCTTCTTTGAAAAGCCAGGCACAGGGATATAGAGAGTTAAGTCACACAATTAGCAACACATTCTGTATTTGATTTATTGTCCAGCAGATAAACACCTACACATAAGTTTGCTAGTGTAGTAAATAAATTATATGAAAATATTTACTCAGCCTAAACCTCTTTATCTGGAACATTTTAGAAAAAGTTTTCTTCCACAATCGTCTCCTCTACCCCAGTCTTTTCAGCTGCATAAATACAGTTGGCAGCTCTTCGTTCCTGAATTCTGCAGGAAATGTATGAATTTTTAAAGCAAACTTACACACCTTTATTTTCGTTACATCTTTCCCACTATGCCTGTTTCTGTTTCAGAATATCACATCTCAATGTTTCCTGTGTATATAAGCATATAGATGTGTGAGATACATATAGATTTTTTTAACAGTGATGTTGCTTATTTTCTTTTCCTCCTAGTGATCGTCGCCTGCATTCTGCATGTGGCAACACTCACAGGAGGGATAAATACAGGACATTTGCCCTTTTATCTTCTCCTTAGGATCTTTTTCACAAAAATGGATTATCTCTTTGCCATTTTCTTTTCTCATTATAACCTTTGTCATGTGTGTGGGCTCCCTGGGCTCTACTGTCTCTTCTTTCACGAATTAAAGGGGGAATTCTCCTCTTCTTTGACCTTTTCAGTATTCTGCATTTCAGTGGGGTGGCATTTTCATTCCTTAAAGATTACAACCTGCATTGTCTAATCAGCCAATCAAATGCCAACTATGAATGTAAAATCAATTACTGTTGCTGTCAGAGCCAAACCTCATCCAACATATTTTGGCCTGCTCTGCCATCATCCACTGATAGGGTTAAAGCTCTAATGACAGGAGTACATATCTTAATGAACCTGATCCTTTGACACACACTGGAGAACCTTCTACTTGGCCAACGTAAACAAGAATCGAGCTTTTGCTTACTTCAGAGCATGCTGTAACATGTAGTTCGGGGCTTAAATTCATTATTCCCCTTAGTACTCTCATTTATGTGACTTTCAGCAAGACACTGCATGCTTTGACTTCCCAACCCCCCAAGAAGGAGATATTTAAAACCATCATAGTTGAATTAATGACTTCCTATCTGCTGGAGGAGGATACTAGAATTCAATGCTTGAGCTGTATAGGACTTCCCTCTGAACCCTTTCAGATTATTTCCTCTCGGAGTTCTTTATTTACCACAGTGCTGGCTACTTTCAGAAGTGGATGCAGTGTCCTGAATTTTAAGTATACTCTTCAGGCTTATATTTCCTATTAATCAACTGTTGGCAGCTTCCCACTCACCACGCTAGAGAATTAAATCATCTTACAGGCTTTATAGGTCTAGGCTTTACATACAGTAAACAAGGAGATAATGGTGTCTCGCCTGGGCAGTCTTTATAGGTATCTGCTATCTCTGGTGATCAGAGGGACATTTAAGTGTGTGAAGAAGACTCATGGAATTAGTCTTTCAGATATCTCTCTGTCATGCCAGGCTTCATAATGTCATATATCTTTTCTTGCTTTGGTTATTGAACAGTTAGAAGTCTAGTCTAATCTTCCAGCTTTCCTCCGTGGACATCCAGGAAAGAGCATGTGAGAGGTAGAGTGAATCTCACTCCTAACAGACCAGTTCTGAAGATGGATCCTATTGCAGGAATTATTATGCCACTTAAAAATCTTCTTGGGGTGGAGGAAGTAATGGTGAAGACATCACAGGGAAGGATGCGGATTTACTGACAATATTTCTGTCAGTTGTTTTAGACTTGTTATTCCGTTGACCTGTAACAATACTTATTTTTCACATGCTATACCTCTTATGTCTAAAACATGAAGTGTTTTAGAAGATGAAGTGTTACTTCATTGTGCTGATTTCCAGATCTTTGTGCTATAAACCCCAACAACGTTTAGAAAGCTTTTGTTAAAGTCATGGATAATAACAATTTAAAGGACATCAATTGAACTATTGCCTGAAAATGATGTTGGAGATTTGCAGGAAGTTGCAATCAGAATCCCTGGCTGTCACAGAAGGGAAGAAAAAGATTTTGTTGTCAGAAGACTAAGTTTTTCCTTGTCTTGTGTCTCTTTTTTCTCACTTCTAAAGGAAGAGGAAATCAATACCCCAAGGTGTTATTATCATTCCTCATATATAGCAAATACTATCTCATAAGCTGGATAGTATTGGAGACAAAAGGCAAGATTCATCTCAACTATCCTGAAATATCTAAATGTTAGGAAATTACTTTTAGGGTGAAATTCAGATTGTTAAATTTAGATGTCTGAAATCTGTGGATTCAGATGTTAAATTTAGATATCTAGAGCCATAACCTGAGTCTTGATCCAATCCTTATCTTAAATGTCTGGTTTAGACCAGAGGAAACCCACCACAGGTGTGTGGTCTGAACCATTTACATAAGCTCCTCATATATACATTACTAAAATGAGACACCTAGTTTTTAGATGAGACAGCTCACTTTTACAGATTATATATGTCTCACTCCCGAAGCCAACATGATTTTTGGGATGAAGTTTTCAAATATCACCTGTGTCAATTGTCTTGCAAAACTTACACACAATGAGAATTCCCTCAGAAGGTCCAAGTCTGATCCAAAGCCCTTTGCTATCAGTGGGAGATTTGTTGATCATTTCTGGAGAGGAGGCTGGTTAAGAAGGAAAGAACCTTTGCTGTCAGAATGCTGCTCTCTAGAAAGCAGAGAAGTCTCAGGGGAAGGATCATGCAATGATATATATTTTTCTTGTCTCTGCAATGGAGGAGTGTGTGTCACTTACGGACTAGTATATTTTAACAACCAGAGCATACATATTAGCTGGGTAAGCAGAACAAACATTGCTGATGTACAGATAACTCTCCCTTGAGGCTGACATGGACAGTTCATCGATCGATGGAAAAGACATTTTCCCTACCCAGCATATTTTATTTACTGGGAGCAAAGTCTGCATTCCACAGGGGAAGAGAGCACAACATCTGCATCATTAAGAGTTATTGAGGTTTGTAATACACTTAAGTCCTTCATAAGATTCCTTGAAATAGGATAAATTTGTACTCCAGTATGCAAGGTTGTTAACGTGTCATTACCATCAGGCATGTTTTGTTTGTACACTTTCAGTGACCTGAAACATCACAGAGTTTTAGAACATAATTTCTCTGTTCAAAATAAATATAGTTTACATATTTGTATAGTATGAAGTATATAGACTTTATAGACTTTAAAACAGAATTAAATATTCAGATCTACATAAATAAATCCTGTTTAAGTTTTGTGTGAATAACAATATGTCTCTGCAGTCAAGGAACAGCCTGAATTGAGGGTGATTGGAGAAAGCTTTAGTTGTTGCATAATAACTGATATGGAGCCAGTGTATTATCTTGGTGTCATTTGCTTATTTCTATGAAAGTTAAGCTATTTTATTTCAGTGGATATCACCAATAACACAATGCTTAGGAAGAAATCCCAGATATGACATGTCAACACTTGTCTGAAGCACCAGTTATCTTCTTGCCTTTGCTTCTCCCCATCAATTTACAGAGACTGCTCTTGCATGGTCACTCTACGTGGTTAATGCACAGCCTTGCCTCAGCTCCCAGACATCATTTTTGGAGCCCAAGAAAGCACACTGTCCTGTTCCTCTCAGTGGAAATCATTAGAAATTGTTAATGTTTATTGGGTCTTTTATTTTCTTTTTTTTTGGGGGGGGTATTTCTTGGATTACTATTATTCCTGAATATTTGTCAATGTAGATCATATATGTCATTGATATTATTGTTTCTAATGCTAATCAAAAAGAATAATTGTACAATTACAGAAGCTGTAGGCTGGACTCTTTTCTCACATAAGTCCAACAGTCTTCTGAGCAATAAACTACTATGATATTTTCTTCCTGAGAAGAGTTAGAAAGCATTTTGGGAAATATTTTTGTTAAACATTTTTCCCCTTTTTTAAATTTCAATTTTTTTTTGTTACAAGAGAGTGTAAAAAATAAATTAAATTATAGAAATCACACTTGCAGAACTGCCCACTGGGTATATTATGGAACACTGGGGAGCTAGGCATAAAAGCCATGTAGGTGGCATTTATGATTTTGAATAAAATCTAAAAGGAAACAAAGAAATTGAAAAAGAGAAAGAGAGGGAAGTAACTATTTCCCTTTCTCTCAGAAGGGAGATAGCTATGGTTACTCATTATCTGCACTTTCAGAGGGAGTTCCTGTTGAAAAAGGCTTGGAAAAGATCAAAGAAAGAAAGAAGACAACACTCCCCATAAAATACACACGTTTCAGTTTATGGTATTTCTAGAGCCAGAAAACAAACAATGTATTTCAAATTGTCAACATAGGAGTGACAACAGGCTGACTGCAGGAAAAAGCTGAAGCCCCAGGATTCTTATCTTTGATTGTAAAGAAGGTTATAATGATGGCATACTTAGCAGAGTTGCTCCATATTGGTTTATAGCACTTTTTTTCTGTTGTGGTACGAAAAAAAAAGAAAGTGTTAGAAACTCCAGAATGTATACATCACATGAATTGTTTCTGTGTGTGAAACATTCTTTTATGTCTACCTAAATCTAACTCCTTGAATCATATGAACAGTCGTGCCGGGTCAGACTAAAAGTCCACCTTTAATAGCCTGTTTCCAGTTGCCACCAGAAGCAGAAAGAGAGTACAGGAATACCTAAATACAAAGCAAGTACGCACTGACAGTTGTCCTGAACCCCTATTCAGTTGTTGACAATTTCAGGTATAGAGACTTTTAGCTCTTGACCAACAAAGATTAAAATACAAGCAGAAAGCAGAGTATATCTCCCAGATCAGAGAGAGGACAAGGGATAGACCGATGCAATTCAGCCCTCTGGCGAATGCAATTGCATTTATTTTTGCCAAGTCTTGCAATGTCAGCCTGTCTTGCATTTAGGACTATATCAAGGCTAAGGCCTATTCTTATGCCTAAGAATAAGATACTTTGCAATCTAGAGTCCCTTCCTAGCCTGTGGAATGAAATAAGCAAATTCAGAGGGCAAATCTTCCCACTTTCTTACTGTAATTTTATGAGAATGAGGTTGATCACTGTCAGAGGGGGATTATTCTACCCCTAGACACACAGACACTGATAAAATTTGACACAGCTTAAGCTTTGACAAATTGTTAAAAGTGGCTTACATCCAAGATAAGGACTATGTGCAATAAAGGGTTAATTATATGTTAATATTTTTTTTTCTCAAATGGAAACCCCTGGAAAGATATTAAAGAACACATCTATTTTAAGTTCTGTCAGCCTGGCTTTATGATTAGAGACAAACATTTCCTCAACTGATATATTTGGTTTGTTATTAATAAAAGCAAAAAGAGAGAGGAGGAGGAGAGGAATCAGTGACTGGAGTACAAGGTTGCACAGGCTAGCTATAGACATAATTTGGATATTTCAGACTATTCTTTAAACTAGAGGCAAGTAATAGACTTCAGTCATGCTCCTGTATTTTCCAGGCAGACGGATTTTTAAGCCCTTTCAGAACTCCTATGGGATATGGAAACCATGTAAATAGAGGAGCAGGAGCAGTTCAAAGAATAGCTTGCTGGTCACCAGACACTTGGCCTATATGAATATAGAAGAAATAGTGAAGGAGGTGATGAAACTACTCATTGTGCAGAAATCTGTAAGTCTATTAATTTTACAGTTAGACAGGTTATACTGTAAAGGGACACAAAGAAGAACTTCCTTCATATCATGAGGAAGAAACTGCAAAGTTATTTTCTTAATAATTTATTGCCTGTCCTTTGGTTTGGGGCTTGCTACACTATGGTAAAGTAAGATACAGCCATTGTCATTCACATCAGAGGAATGGTTTATGTGCTTCCAACATGGTGAGTATGAAATAGAGGGAAATCTTTTGGGAGAATAGCAAATAATAGCCCCCATATCACAGTTCTTCTCCTCATTTTTCTCTAGGAAGAAAGCCAGGGATTGTTCCTGCAGAGAGGCTAGAAGAAACATTTCCAGCTTCAAACAATTCACCTCTTATTAAACAGTATATATTGTCAGTAATATAATTCAATAAATAACTATAGAGCAGCTAAATAAAAGGGCAGATAAAATCCAATAAACTGCATGAAAAAAATCCATTTCCAACAGCAGATTGACCAGCTTTCAAACTTCTCCATTATTTTCTCAAATAAATAAAAATAGTTAAAATTAATTATTTTCATTCAGAATTCTTCAGCACTCATGGAATGACAGGATATGGCTAAGTTAATGTTACACAACCCCCACTAAATCTAAGCTTGCTTTATTTCATCTGAAATAATTTCATTATTCTCTAGGCTCCAGTACCGGAAAGAACTATCACGATCAACACAATTGTCTCAGTGTTAAAAAATTCTGCAGATTTGTTTTCACAACTCATAAAAGAGAAACAAAGATAATTTGTCAAAGAACTTCTGGAGGAAGGGACAAAAAAGCATGTTCTGATTTCAGGTCCAACTCTTATCCAGAATAATTCTTCACTTTTACTCCCCTAGGATTTCTTGGCCCTTTTCACACATTTTGGCTTATATTTTTCTGATCTATTCACCTGATTTTTGGAAACTTCAGAAGATCAAGGTTATTTGGTTTATAACTTAGGATTTCTGATTTCTAACTTCTTTTCTTCGTCACCAGGTAACAAACTGTGCATTTGCTTTTCTTCTACTTTGAAGATCACTCTGTTCCTCAACAATATCTCTTCTCACACACCTTCCCCACTCCCAGCCCACACTGCAAATCTCTGACTTTAATAACTGCTCTTTCAGGAAGTAGGTAGCAAGAAAAAACAACCCCAGGCTTTATTAATAGTTAGAAATATTTTTCTTTGCTCTTTTTAAAAATTAATTCTTCCTCAGAAAGTAGAATACCATTAGAATGTGTTTCACGATCCAATAGGTTTATGGCCGCAAGACAGCAGCAAAAAATTGTGGGGAAATATCAGTGTGTTAATATGCTGGATAATATTCAGCATAAATAAGATTATTCAGGCTTCTGGGAGATGAGAAGCTTGATAGGCTGTGAGATACAGTAATAATACTGCACTTGTTTTGGTGACTGTACCAGGTTGCTACAAACTCATTTCAAACCATTTCAGGATATAAAACAGTCTATAAATAAAGATTCAGTTACATAATACCTGAACAGTGTATTGACTAAAAACTGCCAAGTGACCAGTCCTAAAGTAAAATACTAAAAATTTTAAGAAAAACGCTTTTTAAATTTTTTCTTCCATTTTACTTTTCAGGAGACACACAGTGTAAAATATTGGTTCAACCTCTTGCTATGTTTGGATTCCAAGCAATGAACAATCAGATCTGCCTTGCAATATGTTTTAATGGTTCTGTTATATGTGTTCTCTAATAAAAATTAAGCATTCAGATTTAGGCTGGAATTTGTCTGAAAATCTGTAAAGAAAATATTATCGGATAATATATGGTGGCTATATTTATAGAACCATAGAATCATAGAATGGTTGGGGTTAGAAGGGACCTTAGAGATCATCTAGTTTCAATCCCCCTGCGCTGGGCAGGGACACCTCCCACTAGCACAGGTTGCTCAAAGCCTCATCCAGCCTGGCCTTGAACACCTTCAGGGATGGGGCATCCACAGCTTCCCTAGGCAACCTGTTCCAGTGTCTTACGACCCTCAGAGTAAAAAAAAAACATTGTTCTAATAAGTAATCTAAGTTGACCCTCTTTCAGCTTAAAAGCATTACCCCTCATCCTATCACTACACTCCCTAATCAAGAGTCCCTCCTCATTTCTCCTGTAGCCCCCTTTAAGTACTGGAAGCTGCTGTATGGTCTTCCCAGAGCCTTCTCTTCTCCAGGCTGAACAACCTCAACCCTCTCAGCCTATCTTTACAGGGGAGGTGCTCCAGCCCTCTGATCATCTTCATGGCTCTCCTCTGAACTCACTCTAACAGATCCCTGTCTTTCCTGTGCTGAGAACTCCAGAGCTGGACACAACACTGCAGGTGGGTTCTCACGAGAGCAGAGTAGAGGGGGAGAATTGCCTCCCTTGACCTGCTGGTCATGCTTCTTTTGATACAGCTCAGGACACGGTTGGCTCTCTGGGCTGCAAGCCCACATTGCCAGGTCATGTCCAGCTTGTCATCAAACACAACCCCGAAGTCTTTCTCTTTAGGGCTGCTCTCAGTCCATTCTTTGCCCAGCCTATATTTGTGCTTGGAATTGCCTCGACCTGTGTGCAGGACCTTGCACTTGGCTTTGTTGAACTTCATGAGGTTGGCATAGGACCATCTCTCAAGCCTGTCCAGGTCCCTCTGGATGGCATCCCTTCCCTCCAGCATGTCGATTGCGCTACACAGCTTGGTGTCATCGGCAAACTTTCTGGGGGTGCACTCAGTCCCACTTTCCATGTCACCAACAAAAATGTTAAACAACACTGGTATCGACCCAGTATCGACCCCTACAGAACACCACTCATCACCAATCTCTACTTGGACATTGACCACAACTCTCTGAGTGTGAACATCCAGCCAGTTCTTTACCCACCAAGTAGTCCATCTGTCAAATCCATGTCTCTCCAATTTAGAGACAAGGATGTTGTGTGGGTCAGTGTCATTTCACCAACGCTTTTGACAAACTCCAGTTCCAGGGTTTAAATATGGATGAACTGTGATGTGGTCTTTGATCCAGTTTTAACAGACAGTTCTGTATTTCTTTCCATAGATTGTGTTGGCTAATGTTTAGTTAAATCAACGACCATGTGTGCAACAGCCACTGGCTGAAACCGGCTCCTTCGGAGCCTCTTTTGTTATCAATAAGATTTTGTTTTCTCATATTACTGGCATTTGAAACAACTAAATTGAAAGTAACTAGGATGAGCCTTCCCATTTATTTTTTTCCCCTTTAAAAAATGTAATTGAAACTTGAGACAATATCTTTTCCTTTTTAAAGTCTATGGGGAGAAAAAAACCAAAACAAAACACTATTTTCTCCCATCAGTCTCAAATTTAATAGAACATGTGCAGATTTGTGTAAAAATTACCAAAGTTTTTGGAAGGCAGATAGGTACATAAACAATATTATTAAGAGAAAATCCACTGAAACCATTCAGTGGTCCCAGCTAATGTAAAAGAGCTCAAGCACTGGCACAGTTAACTAAATGACTGAACAAAGCTCGCTTACCTGTATTACAAATGGGAAGCTGTGAGCAAATGATTGGTTTATAACATGGATAACTCATTTTTTCATTTTTAGGCTTAACAACCTGAACATATCAACCGTACATGTATCAATGTATTTTGTTTCTGAAATTTCTTTATTGAATGAAGTGTTAAGGAAAAAGTGAATGAATATTTTTAACTATTTTTATTATTAAAACATTGTTTGTTTACTTGTATCCAGAAGAAACACAAATATTTTTTATTTAATTATCTGTGAAAGCTAAAGACTGTGAGTTTTCAGCAGCTGAACCTCTTCCTTGTTTCTGAAGGAATTTGAGCAGAATACTTCCCAAAAAAATCTACTTAAGTGGTGGGTAAAAAACCATTTTTTCCCTATCCTTTGTTGCCCCCCAAAAGGCATTTGTACTTGCAAGTGTCATTCTGTGGCACTATTAAACATGTAAACATTCAGTTTTCTCTTCCAGTACCTCCAAGCCAAATTTTGGACAGCTGTGTAGAGATTAACTTCCTCCTGGAGTTTGCTATCTCTTTATTTTGGGTACAAGTTTGGGGCCTGCAGATCTCTAACTCTTGGATGCTTAAGTTACAGGTGGAAAATCCCAGGCTTAGCCAAACTGCCCATGCAGCTAATTAGCACCTGGCCACTGGATTTAGTGCAAATAGAAGATTGAAGGAACCACAAGTGGTGAGAAATGAGGAAACCTCTGCCCTTACCAACATAATTCACAGTTCATTTCAGTGTGTCTTAAGGTTTCAGCATGTACCAAGCTGCTGTAGCTTTATGTAACCACTCAACAGCTGAAGTTGTCAGGAACCACTGGAGATGGTCTAGCCCAACCACCCTGCTCAGAGCAGGGTCAGCTGGAGCAGGTTGCTCAGCACCATGTTTTGTCAGGTTTCGAATATCTTCAAGGGTGGAGAATCCATGACACTTCAAGTGTCAGATGAAGTAGCCTTTAAGACACCACTGTGAAGGGTGAGACTTGAATCAAGTCCCGTCTGTGTCCTGGTGTGTGTGAGCTCCATACTTTTCATGCCTGGGTCTGGCTGTGGGCCTTGGCACAGGGGAGCAGTAGGCGCATCCAATTCAATTACTTTTTTTTTTTACCTGACATGGTGGATGCAAGCCCCATGGGGAATAATATCCTGCAACCACGAAATTTTGTATAGAAAAAGTGCTAGCAAAGACAGCTGTGTTGCCATCTCTCTGCCTTTTTCCTTTCATCTCGGATGAGTTATGTGTATAAGAATAATAGATCAAATGCTCAAACCAGTATTTGTAAAATATGTTGGGATTCTCCAAACCATCCAATATGTCCCTTCTGCCAAGCTGAGCTTGCAAAAAAGTTTCTTCAGTGATAAATAATTCAAAAACCATGTTCCTTAGATATATAAATTTCTCTTCATTCTCTCTGACAACTGTTGTTCTGCTTCTGCTAAGAATAATATTGTGAATACCCTTGAGATTAAATCTACTTCTTCATATTATCTGGTCCTGAATTTCTAGACTCTGATGCTCCTGCGTAGCTTCAGTTAGGTGGACAACTCTTATCATCACATGTAAAAACAGTATTTGAAGGGGACTTCAAGTGTATTAGAATGAGCAATTAGAAGTACTGCCATGGGTAACCATGTCCTTGCATGTTGTTACTTCATTTCATTTTCTGTCAGAGGCAGGGGTCAGCCACATGACATACCAACATAATCTAACTCATTACGACCTCTGCCTGTCTATTGACATATGCAGATTTAAGACTCAGTGTTGACGACTGATAAATGACAATTCCAAGATTTTCTAACAAATCGTTTCTAACAAAAAATACATTGGTTCAAGCTGAAATTTTTTGTCCCATTAAGTTCCTTGTGCATTAAACCACCAAACTCAGTGCCTGATTCTCTTCACAGTTAAAACCACTGACGGCATTGGGGCTGCTCCTTTGAAGGCATACGGATGAGAGAGTGAGAAGGCATGCAAAACAATCATATATATGTGATCACAAAGAGTTTGAATATGGGAGACTATAGATGGAAACTTCTGGAGTTTGATTCTGCACCACCAGGACATGCCTACAGTGATCACCAAGCTAAGGCGGGCAAGATCCAGGGGTGACATGGTTCTATCAACCTAATGCAGTTTCTGAAGCCCTGCTCTCAGTGCAGATAACTGGCTGAAGAGCAGAGGTGTATTTGTGCAGCCAAATGGCAGCTTGCTCAAGAGATTTTTCACTTGGTACTAACACCAGGTGGGACCTTACTCTTGCAGTCTATAGTTATTGTGAAGAACATGACTATAGATCTTGGCTACAAGACAGAAGCCTTTCTATGCTGAGTGGTAAAGAGGGCTTTGTTTTGTTTTGTTTTGTTTTTTAACAGACGGGTTAAGCAAACACTAAGCAAAACAAAACAAAACGGTATCTGGGGTTAAATTTCCAGACTCTTTCACCTAATGTTAGACAACTCGTGAAGATATCTAAGAATCAAGAGACTTGTGGATCTAGGCTCCACAAGCTTCACTTGTAGTCAGTTTAGAAAAGGGAAATCTGAGAGTGCTGTCTGCAGTTGTTCTGTCTCTCTCTGGGTTCTAGTGGATTTAGCCTTATACATCAGGCTCCTCCTTCTGAAGTGCCTTGTATAAAATGGAAATCCATTAATGATTGCCAATGTACTGTTCTCACTGCACTAAAGGAGGATATTAGAAACCAGCCTCCAGTTTTCTGTTACGTTAGATCACATGCTGGCTGTGCATAGATCAGAATGTCCTTTTTACTGTATCACATTTTCTAATATAATTTGTGTCTCCAAATAAATTAGACTTTGCTAGGAAAATCACTGAATATATCTCTCTGTCCCCAGTGCACAGCATTTGTAACTGAAAAGTCTTTCCTATTCTTATCAATAACTTCCTGCTGAGTGCCTGTGTTCCAGGGCTATAAGGTTTAATGAAAGCTAATGGTTTAGGCACCCATTTACACCTTTCTTGAACAGTAGAGATTTTGGAGGCAGCCTTTCTGAAAGAACACACTTTGTGCTGTAGTAACTAAAATAATCTTTTTAATGAAACAGAATTTCCTTTTCAGATTATAAAACACCTACTGCAACATTGGGAAGATTACATCATTCTGAGCAGTTTAACAGTAGTGTACTACAGTATGGGCTGGACAGAATGACAAGATAAAGTGGGCGAATAATCCAATTTAGAATTAACACAAATCTGCAATATCCAGTCCCAGGTAGACGAAAAAACCAAAATCAAACAAGCCAACAAATCAAATCCAAACCAAACTAAACGAACATTAAAAAAAAAAGCCCCAAAACAAAACCAAAACCAAACAGTAGTGTACTGGCTTCCTTAAAATATATAAAGAATGCCCTTGAAGTGACTGCTTGACATGGAAAGCTTCTCTTCAGCCTAGCACTAGTCAGCTTTGGTGAGTTTTGATATCCTTATACCCTGACATAAAGCACAATAAATCTCTCACTTTTAGGGGAATTATTTAAATTTGTAAAGGTGACAATGAAGCATGACCAAGTTCCTTGAAGACTTTAGGATCCACTTTTGTTGTACAGAGAGAAGCAGATTTCAGCAAGCCTCTATTTTATCTTATCTGGTGCAGCCTAGTAGGGAGGAACAGGAACAGGCAGGAAGTAAGTTAACTGGGGAACTGTTATTCATCTTTTGATAGACATTAACCCAGAATGTCATGATGGGGAAGACCTTATTAATTAAACATCAGCTGAGTGTCTGTGGAGTTATTTGCAATGGAGGAGAAAAATCCAATTTCTGACAGCAGCATGAGAAAAGCCATCTTGTGCAGTACTAATATCTGTTGAGCTCTTTGTCTCATCAAGAAGATACGTTCTTCAGTGAAGGATGGTAGAAAATGATATCAAGATAATAAAGGTTGCCAAGATAGACATTGAGATGTGATTATCATTGCTAAGGCACAGAATTATTACACAATGGAACAGCACAAATGAGGAAGGAGTAACCATCTGTTGATATTGTTTCTGAAAGAAAACTGAGAAGGAGTTGATGTGAATCATTGCAAAAAGCAGGGAGAGAGATAAAGACAAACAAAACAGTTCTGTGGTTTGGGATCCATCGATTCCCACCTTCATGAAAAAAACCTTGAGCCTAGCTGTGTTATGGAGGGTGGTGACAGATGTCTGGAGTATCACAAGAAATTACTTTTGGGGTGAATATAGTTATCACTTCAAAGAGAACATTTAGTGTTAGCATGCTCTTGTGACAATTGTCACTGACCCTGGCAATGCCTGGGCATATTTCAGGGAACTTCATGTGTCAGGATCTTTTTCAGCAGAGACAAGTTTGTGCCAAATTTGGCTCCCTTCACTTTAAGTTATTCTTCAAAATATTTTAGCAGGATTTGCATCACTCCCAGCATATGCAAAACATGCCCCCAGTTTCCAGTCCCTGAAGTTACAACGCTGTCCACAAATTATTTCAGACTTGTTAAACTGGAAAAATCATGCAATAAATATTAATTATGTCTTAGGATGGTGGGAATGTGATGTGAGGTCTAAAGGAGACACATTGAAGTTTTATGGACAAAACTGACTGGTTCCCCTTTGCCTAAACTGGAGAAGGAGTTTTGCTCTATTTGTCTTTTCGTAAATAGGTATAGCCTCATGTTGTGGTTTTGAATGCTGAATAAAAAGGGAACACCACACAGCTGCTTTCTCATCTTCCCTCTGACCAAGGATGGGGAGACAAAGGGTTGAAGGGAAAAGAGACTTGTGGGTTGATATAAGAACAATTTACTAATTTAACTGCAATAATATTGAAAATAATAATGAAAATAATAATGGTAATAGTAATATACAAACATATACAACTATACACATATGAAAATGAGTGATACACAGTAAAACTGCTCACCACCCAATATGACCAAGGCTCAGTCTGTTCCTGGCTAAGGACCCTGGAACAGGTAGAGTCCAAAAACGGCAATCCCAGAATGGAGATAAGAGCCTGAGCATCTGAGACTGAGAGCTGACCGAGTGAGTGAGACAACCCTGAGAGAGGGAGGTGACCTGAAGAGAGGGGTAGACCAGAGAGAGAGCACAGACCTAGAGTGAGCACTTCTGGACAGAGCCTCATTTATATACTGGGAATGATATGGAATATGTCATTGGCCAATTTGGATCTCAATTCTAAACCTAAGGTTGAATCCTAGGCTAGTAATTGGGGATGTGCTCTCTTCCAGCTTCTCCTGCCCCTGCAGACACTGGCACAGCAGAGAGGCTGAAAAGTCCTTGACTGTCCTGTCAGCAACTCTAAACGTCGGTATGTGATCAGCCTTCCCCTCAGCACAAATCCAAAACACAACCTCACCCTAGCTACTATGAAAAAAGTTATCCTAGCTGAAATCAGGACACCTTAGATGATGACTGGTACTGTCACTACATTGTTTAAATGTAGCTGATAGACTACATTATGCTTAGCAATTTTTGTGTTGTGAAAGTTTGTCTGGGGAAGGACACTGTGGAGAACTGTATTTGAAAGAGGTTTTCTGTGATGTGCAGAGGTTCATGCTATACAGGGTTGTCCTCTTAAAATTCAGATTAAAAAAAAACAAAACCCCAAACCAAAACAACAACAACAACAACAAACCCCCAAACAGTTCTCTATCCCAAGCTTTTCTTGGGACAAGTTTATAAATAACAACATTTTGAACTCAGATACTCATTTATGGTGTTATGAGAAACACCAAGGTCAGAATTCAGTGGAAAAACAAGCAAAAAAAGACTCAACAAGGATCATTTAGATAAAATCTCTACTGCAGTTACCTGAATGATGTTAAGTTCAGGCATGACAGAGTGATTTCATTCCCTCAACACCTGATATGGAGAAAAGCCAGCTCTATAAATAACAGTAGCATGAAGGTCAACATTTATATCTGATGTTCATTCACATTTACGCTTAAGAAATAAAGAGTTTATTGAAAGAGCCATTGGATATAAATTCCTTATATCTGACATGTTGCTATTATTCCCTCTCCACAAAACAAAAGTGTAAAACTGTATGGCTCCTGCTCTTGGTCAAACACAGCTGGAACGACAAAGATCAGGGGCCTAATGAAGATAGCAGCTTTGCCATCATAATTGATTGCGAATTTTTTTTTAATATGTCCTCTTGTAAAATCCATCACAGAAGTGCATCTGTCCAATAAACCTAGGCATTATTAGATCAGGTTTTATTAAATGGAAAGTCCTATTTTTTTTTCTCCTCTCTCCCCAGGTCTTTGAGTGCTTCACCATGCAGAAGAGAACTGTGTCAAAATGTCTTTTTTTGGATTGATAAATTTGGGGGTTTATTCTCTCCTTCCCTTCTCCCAGCCCCTGTCTTTCTCTGTTATTATAAACAAGTGAATCCATGCACCTCCAAATCACTTTCAATGCCAACGCTGTTACCAAAAATAATACGTCTCCATGAAATGTTTTGGCATCAATGAAGCAGCTCATCTCAGTTCAAGAAGTTTCATCAAAATACTCTATTCATTTCAAAACAGTGTTTTGAATTGGCTGCCAAACATGCTAATTTTACCAATGCCTTGCATCAAAACAGAACAAGGGGAAGGATGTTGCACAGTGTTTCTTCTCCTTTTTCCCCACGGTAACTGAAAGATCTTCATAGTTTAGGAAGAAACAACAGTTTTAGGAGTCCAAGTACTTTTTGCCTTCTCATTCACAATGTCATGCCAGGTGACTTCTATCTCTCTCCTCTTCCCCAGTAATTGCAAAAAGCCTCTACACACAGAATCCTTTTAGTTTTTCACTATCCTAGAAATAACAAGATTGAAGGACAATTGACCCCTCATAGATGAACCCAGATGGAAGGTTAAACAGCAATTTCCTGTTCTGTGGCAAATACTGTTTATCAAATCTGGGACCTGCAAGTGGCATTTCAGCTGCCAACCTGATAGCTCTTTTCAAGATGATCTTTGTGATATATAATGGAAAAATCCTTTTGGATGGTGCAAGGTGGATCTAGCATGATTTACTCTCATTGCCTCAAGCTAACAGTCTTGGTGTGGAAAATAAAATCCACTTTTCCGTCATTCTGCCTTCTCTCTTGAAAAACTAAATTAAAGCATATTAGATGGAGGCTGTTTGACATTCCTGACAGCACAGTTTGTATTGCATTCCAGTCAGTCTCTTAATAATGCCGTCAAAAAACTCATGCCATCTAAGCTCTACCCATAGGAGGTTTTAATACACAATTTTTTTCTTCAGCAACTAAATCGACATGAGACTTTCAAGCCATTACAACCACAATCAAACAATAGCCTGACATGCTGTGGGAGCCTTATCAAAGTTGCCTTAGTTTAAGTCCATTTTATTGATCATAACATTCAAAGGAGCCCCACCTGATCAGATGGATTATGAACACTGCTTTTCACATGACAACAGGTAAATCAAATAAAAAAGCACTGTCTGTTGAAAGAAGTTCAGATGATCCTTCATTGTAGACTGTCGTTAAATCTGTGAGCACATCTGTGAGATAAGATACATTAGTGTGTTAAAAGTCCCTGGGCAATTTCAGCTCTACTTTTACTATCAGTTTGCTATAATTTTTTTCAACTTAAAACTGGTGCTGGCTTGAGTTGTGAATAAGAAGCACACAAAAAGAAAGTCATTAAAATGACATATAAGTAGAAATTCTTGATAACCCTCCATTTTGGAGCATGTTTCTTTCAGCAAATATGTGAAGCAAACACATTTAGAAACATAAGCAGAGATGTGGGATCATTAAGATGTCTTGATCAGATTCCTGAGATTACCTGAGCTGTTAGTTTGTAACTCCATACAGCATGGAGAGGAACCATGAGGTATATTTCCTACTGATGCACAGAAATATTCACATTCTTTGTGTACTAATTGGGTAGTTAAGAACACGTGAAGTTCCTTTTGTACCATGCCTGAGCCTGTGCCTTCAAGAGGCCTTTGAAGTATATTTTATTTAGCACTTATGCAAAAGAATTAAAATGAAAGTGGTAATGGAAAACCTGGGTTGCTCTTCTCTGGCATGCTAGGAGAGTGGTCTTTGTTCCTATGGCTGGACTCTGCATGTTACTCCAGAGCAAAGACAGTGGTGTCTCTCCAAGTCCTTCTAAAAAAGCAGTGTTGATCCAAATAAAATGTCATCTGCAACACAGAGTTCGAAATGCACCTCTGCAATCTCTGCCCATTCTTTGAGCTGTGCTACTTTGCTGCTCATTTCTGGACTGCAAAGCTCAAGCTGTTCCTTCTTTTTACACTTCACCAGACTTTTTGAACTTCGAAAATGCCGCTTTTCCTGCCTGTATTCTTCCTGTTCTGAGGAAATGAAAGCTCCTCTTCTACATGCCCGTGAAGTGAAGAATTTATTTCCTATTTTAACCTACCTAACTACTGTGTAGTAGAGACAGAAAACATCCATTTCAAAAGAGTGAAGAGAGACACATGCCTGGAACTGAGCTGAAAACTATGCATCCCTGGGACTGCTTTTTGTTTGCCCTGGATCTAGTCACAAACATTTTGCAACCAAAACCTTCTGCTCCTCATTTGAATGAGCTGTGGGACTGGGAATAGGTCCTAGGACAAGTGATGGACAGCTAGGGGAGGCTGAGTCCAGCCTGGAAGGCATGTCCTTAACTTCTTTGAGACTGCCTGACCAAACAGCCTGCTGCACAATGTTGGCTTTTTTCTGTGTAGCCACAGATCTTGTACACAGAATGGATGTGCAAGAACTGAGACAAAACCAAACAACCCCTGCTTTAGGGCCACTGTAAAGAAACATGGATAAGCTGAAGGAGAAGAAAATCTCCTTCCTAGAAGGGTGAGAGGGGCCTTTTCTAAGGAGATATAACTCTATGATAATTTTTTTTTTTTTTTTGTGATGAGCAGTGCTGGGCTCTGGTGTGCCAGGGATGTGACAGTGTGACAGTCTCAGCATTACATGAGACTCCCAGTGCAAATTAGCATGGCTTCAACCAAAGTGGCACAGTGATTGACTGGTGATGGATTGATTGGTGACAGCTGTTATGACAAAGCACGTTGATGTACTCTGTGTGAAATACACAGGGTAGCTGAAGCTGCTGTTCCTCTGTCTGAACAACTGAGCTCATTATTTTTCTACCTTAAAGAAAAGTGAACATGGTCCATACTTCCATTCCTGTTAGGCTATTAATTTTTTTTTTTTTGGTATAGGGTGTGAAAATGAGGGATTCCCTCCATTTTAAGCAGAATATAGGTGGACTATTAAAACAAATGTGAGAACTTTGGAAATGTCAGAGTCTAGTTAATGGATATAGAAGACAGATGTGGTTTGAATTAAGATTAGGAGAGACACCAGATCTTTGCAAAGTGGGTAAGAACAAACTCTCCCAAGTGTGAGGCAGAAGAGCATCAGACCAGCTGCCCCACTGTAAGAGGAGGCAGGCAGCACTTGTGAGAGCCAAGTTTTGTATGTATCCTCATCTGTCTCTGCTCTGCTGTGTTGCATTCAGACAGGCATTTAACTGTCTGTTCCTGGTCTGCATGTGAATGGGACGGTGTTTGCAGAAAGGGAAGACGGAAAACAAAAGGGTGAGAGGAGCAGCCAGTATTTCCTGCAGAGACCTGGGCTGCTGTCTGCCCAGGAAAAAAAAAAACGATGTCCTGGCTTTAAATATTTGTGTGTAAACTCCTCTACATTATTTCCTTTTGCTTCTGTCCCCTGTCTAGCCATGGTGGGAATCATTCCCCTCTGACACAGCCTTTTGTGTCTGTGTGCACTACCTTAGCGAGTGCTGCTGCTGGGGAGTGGAGCCACCAGCTGATGCCATGTTCCTCCTTGTCTAATGGAAGATTAAATCATCCCTATTTCCCCTTCCAGAAATTTTTCTAAAGGTGACTCTGTAAAGAAAAATCTTGTACGACCTTGTGCCCATCCTCTGACAGTCCCCCAAGATACCAGACAGATAAGAGGAAAAAATGTTTTGTTGTTAAGGTTATTGAATAAAGCTATTTCCACATAAAGCATCTACAGTGCAACATGGTCTTCGGATAATTAAGGTTTTGTGGGGAGTGTTTCAGTAATAGACATGCTGTGCAGAGCATTCCTCTTCCAGAGGCATTCTGGTGAGGAATCATCAGAGAAGTGTGAGCAATAGCTAAGGCAATGGTACATTCTGAATAAAAGCACTGTCATGTTGTGGGTGGAGATGAGTATGAGTGTTTGCCTCAGTTTCCTCATCTGTAAATTTAATACTTACCTGCTTCGGAAAGAACACATGGTGTGATATATAAGCTGAGCAGTATCTTGTCTACATTTTTATTGTCTCCAGGTAGGCTTTACATACATGTTCTGTGAAGTACAGAATCATAGACTAGTTTGGGTTGGAAGGGACCTTAAAGATCATCTAGTTCCACCCCCCTGCCATGGGCAGGGACACCTTCCACTAGCCCAGGTTGCTCAAAGCCTCATCCAGCCTGGCCTTGAACCCTTCCAGGGATGGGGCATCCACAGCTTCTCTGAAAAATGTGATTGGTCTCTTTATCAGTGCTTGGAGAATAAACATTATGTCTTTCCCTTCACTGTACTCTCAAGATCAAAAACTGGTAAAAGAAAAAGAAAAAAAGAAAAGGGAAAATAAAAGGGAAAAGGGAAAAGGAAAAGAAAAGGAGAAAAAGAAAAAGATAAAAAGAAATGGAAGAGAGAAGAGAAGAGGAGAAGAGAAAGGGAAAGAGGAAAGGAAAGGAAATGAAAGGAAAGGAAAGGGAAAAATATGAGGTTTGTTTTGAAGGAAGAATTTAGGTTTGTGTCACACGATGTGCAGTCACTGGAAACCTATCAAATTACATCTCTTGTCACACATAATGTCACACCTTTTTCTCTTCGACAGTCATTAGGAAGGTATTGTGGAATTTGCCGACACTGCCAGCAGAGGTGAAGGATCCTTTGTGAAAGCCAAGCACTGACAGCCCTGTCGCAGGGTACAGGTGGTGCAGCTACACCTTGGGATGTGGCGGTAGGTGGTAATAGCCTTACTGCTAACAGAAAGAGGTAACCTCAGTCCCTGCCTGGTAAATCTGCAGCTGTAACTCATTTTGAATCCATGGTGTGTTTGTAAATTCTTGATCAAAACAGTGCTTCCCTGTTCCTATAGCCCAGTAGAATGGACTGTACTCTGTGCTTGTGATTTAAACTCTGGTGTGGGACCCTTTGCTGGCAGAGTTTCTCGTGTGCTTAAAGTGGCCAGACTGAGCAGAGGCACGAGAGGAGCTCGTATAAGCTCCCACCTATATTTATGCTGCAGTTGTTCATCCAAGACAAATGGTATTGTGTCCCTGCTTGAAAATAGGGCCTTGTGAAGAATTGATAATACAGGTAAATGTTCAGCTTGTGCTGATTTCTGCATCATTCTTGTCTTTCCTGGGAAGCTGATTGATAACCATCCAAACCTAGTGCGTCCCCCAAATCTTAAATGCAACAGAAACAAGGCTCCACTCAATTGCTCTTTCTAATTCTCTCTATGGAGACTAAGAGAAGGACATTGCATACTTTTAGTCAAATGGGCTCATTCTTGACACAATATTAATAGAGGAAGAGGTACAGTACAGATATCAACTAGAAGCAGTGCTTTGTTTGACAGCTATTTACACATGCAGAGAATATAAAAATCACTTCAAAGCAGTGAATTTCCTAAATGATAAAGAAATAATTGCATTATCATTTAGTATGTGAATAAAACCATGTTACTGATAATACCTTCTGCCGTAGTATCGAACACCTGCATTCGTTTTGCGTATATGCAGACAGAGTGTGGGCACAAGAGGGTACACCACAGGGCACCGAGCACTTCTTAACATCAAAGAGCATAACGCTTGATCAATGCTGAGGAACTGACTGTCCTGAGTTTTACTCTGTCTTTTCCCTTTCCCACATTCTTGTTTTCTCCTCTATGCTGAAAACATCCACAGTATAAAAGATAGATATCCTCTCCATTTTTGTCTAGAATCTTCCATCCTCCCTGTTCTGTTCGGCTGGGTTTCTTTTTTTTTAATGGATGAGGGGTGGCGGAAGGGGAGAATTACCCAACTAGTTACACACTCTGCCATCATCAGTGAATTTGTAATACGGTCTTTTGACTGGGCAGAAATTTCCAGACTCTCATTGTCTTGTCATAGTTTGTAGATGTCTTGAGGCAAAGTCCTTTGAGCCATGGTGTCAACTAATACATACTTCCTTCTTGACATTGAATTCACTTGGAAAGTGAGAATGTAATTTTTCAATATGCAGACAACTGTTATGTTTGTCTGTGCTATGGGAAGAAGATGCCTCTTTACTATGAACCTGCTCTTTATTTGTGGACCATGGGGAATAAGAAAAGCAGGGTAAGGAAGTCCATTTGTGAAACGCTGGCACTGGATACCAGGAGACAGCTTGGCGTGGAGAGTGCAGACACAACTAAAAGGATTTTGAATTTCTTCCAAGATATTTCAGAATAAATAAAAGAATCCCAATGAGATTATCTGTCTGAAATTTAAGAAAAACAACAGAGCAAAGGACTATTAAAAAGTAAAGAATCAGCTCATGTCTGAAAGCAAGTGGATGATAAGGAAGGAGAAAATAATGCCTCCCAAATACCAAACCTGTCCTTTCTGTCAGAAAGCTCCTCCAGGTGCCTGCCCTGTGCTGAGCCCTGTGACTCTCTGCCATGGAAGCCAGCAGGATCCTGTGCAGGAGGAGGGCTCTCCTGGGCACAGCCCTGGCAGCAAATCTGGCATATGAAATGGAGAAGACTTTGAGAAAATCCAGCTATTTGCATGGAAGACCATGGCTGATATCAAGTTTACTCACTGTGAGCAATATCCTTCCCCGTGAGTGTCAATTTACTACATGGCTTGGAACTGCATAGTATATCACATCAATATCATTTGTGACGTATAATGAATACTATAACTATACATAGTTTATAGCATAGTCTGTAAATACACACATATATATACACATGTATGTCGTAATATGAATATTACTTTTACTATGTGTATATGAGTATTATATATATATATATAATCTGTGACTTGTCATGTTATCACTGGGCCTTGGTTTAGGGTAGGAAATCACTTACTACTAAACAGATATAGATGAAATATCATTTATAAATAAAAATGAAAGATTCACTATTTCTGTGCTATTTTACTGTCTTTTTGTTTTTATTCATTTGTAGGTGCTCATGGGAGGGTGTAATGTGTAATGTTTCTCTGAATGTGATAGGACCTCTTCCAGAAACACCCAGATGTGGTTCACAGAGTATAAAACCTGTCTGTCTTAACACCTCCTCTTCTTCTGCTTGTCCTTTTGACAGGTTTCTATCTTTATGTGCAGATTTCAAACCTAGTTCTGCTCTTAGGTTACCACACACACATAATGTGCAACCACTGTGGCTCATATAATGTTCTCTCTTTAGCCCCTCTTTGTATTTGCATTGTAGCCACACAGGTGAGCCAAAGCCTCAATATTTTTTGTAGAAGGATGCACAAGATGGGTGTTACAAATGTGTCCTTTGTTTCCCATGAGCAAACACTTAATTATGGACAAAAGTATTAGTGGTTTGTTGATACAGTTTCTTAGAGCATTTGTTCTCTGTCTCTGACCTTCTAACTAGAAACACATCTGTGGAGGAAGAGGATCCCTGGGGTTAAATCCAATGTACCCAAACAAAAATTTTCAAAGCAAGGTTGTACAAGACTAGACTAGCATAGAAGGTTGCAGATGTTCTACTTACATCTGCTGCAGGACAGATTAAATAAACTAGTAAATAAAAAAGTTTACATTAAGAAAACACGCATCTGCTGCATCATTAATGTTATAAATTTTTTTTCCCTACAAGTGAAAGCTAGGATGTTGGGCCTTGACAGTTGGTATAGAGGCAAAACAGGTAATGAGATTAATACTCAAAAGCTGCTCTAGTGAACTTCACCATTGATCTGACCTGAATTGATTCTGTTATTGAAATTTTGAATGGAAGCTACATCTACATCAACAAAGCAACACAGAAAATTCTGATTATTCATTCTAGTATGGGAAATGAGGGATAGAGAACCACAGACTCAAGCAGACATTTTATTATCTTCTCAGCCATGCTACAAAATGCCATAAGTGTCACCATATTTACACATTAAATAGTAGTTAGTAAAAATAGTTGCCAACAATCCTGGCAGCACAAAACTACATTTAAATATTTTAGACAGATTAGAATTCTATATGCTCGTCATTTACTATATTATAACTTGAAAACAAAAAAAAAATATTTTCTCTGTCCCATCTCAAGCACAATGGATTGCAATTCCATGCTCTTTTCTCTTCCAGCTTTCCCATCTGTTGCTGCAAAGCTATGATAAATGAAGTTTCAATAATATCACAGAAGTAGGCTTATCATTTTGACACAAAACAGGACTGAGCAAAAAATCAATTATAACACCATCATTTCTGTAATGAAGAATTTTTACTACTTCAGAGGAAGGTTTAGAACAGTGATTCAGAGAGAAAAAATGGTGTATCAGAAATTGCAAATGTAACAATGAATACAGAATTCCTTAGAACACATAAAGCAACAACTGTTTGAAGGTAAAAGCTTCTGAAATTTCTTGAGATTTATAAAGTAGATGACCATTTTAGACTTTTTTTGAGATACTTGATATTGAAATATTATATCACTTATTGTCATCCAATGCTTGGTTTCACAGAGAAGCGACGACAAGCAAATCAGGAACTCCTATGTTTTCAAGCCAGACTTGCCCGATTGACTGACTTGATCCAACATCCTTCCAAAGATGTCCATAGATTTTACTATATGAACTTCATAATATATACTTGTACTAATGCATATCTTTTGGAAAGATAAACAAAATTTGGTTTTAAACCTTTGTGTGATGGAATGTGTTGTATTACCAGAATACAGACGACATTTTTTCACTCAAGGGGGAGGATAAAATTAAAAGAAAATGGCTAGTAAGCAACATCTTATCTGCTACTTAGACTCTACAAATGAAGTTGATCTGTTTCTAACAGTAAGATAAATGAGTTCCTGTTTCAGACTTAGAAATTTTTATTTTAAAACAATAATTTTTATTTAATTATTTTGGAAAAAATATATTATTCATTCAGTCCTCCATTTTTTTTTGAAGCGTCCCAGCTTTCCTCCTTCCCAAGGCAGGTTGTGCCAATGTTTCATTACTCCTTTTTCAAAATGTGTGTTTTCATTCTAGTCACTCTCCAGACTCATCTGTTAGACTAGACAGCTCCACCAAAAGAAGCATTCCTCTTGTGTGGATATCTGCAGAAAGTCATCAGATCTGGTTTTATAACTTTCACATTACTGAGACAGATTGCCTTTCCCTCTCCATCAGGCTTTCCAGATCTGAGTACGTTGTCTTGTAGTCCATTCCAGTGATGAATCACTTACAGAAATAGAGATGCACAGGAGCAATCCTCTTGACCACAAGCAGTGACTGCACCAGTGCAGCAGAATTGCATCTGTTCCACCACATTTAAACCCACACAGGACTAGTAAACTCCAGCAAAAGTTTGTCCTTATAATGTTAGTACTGGAACAGCAGGCCATGTACTGGAACAGTAGTTGCTTGAGTCAGGGGAACTATAAGCCTGAGGACCAGAAATGTCAAATGCTGGGTTAGAGAACACTCATCCCTCATGACAAGAGACTGCAAAGATAGAAGACATAATTGGTTGTGTGGTATCAAATATCACAGACTGTCAGATGCCATTTGCTGTAAGTTATGCTGGAAATCTTTCATTAAGGCAATTCAGAAGAAATCAGTTTTAAACAGAGAGGTAGTCAAATGGGATAGATAACCAGACTCAGGAGTCCTGGTATTTCAGATGAATAAAAGATATTATCATCACCACTAACATGTACTGCTTTTCATCTTCAAGAAATCCCGATCATTTTGAAAAACCAACAGGCTAATGAACTAGAGAAAAATGAAATTTCACACAGTACTAAAATGCAGCAATCGCTGAATGACATTTGGCAGATGGCAGATATATGCAGCAAATACACAGAACAATAAACCACAACATTAACAGACCTAAAACAACCTTCCTCAGGAATCCGCTCAGCCTTTTGAATGAATATGTGCATTATTCAACATGGCTGTCAACTTCCATCCAAGAGGCAGTTTCATTTGGAGACGAGAACTGCTGAGTGATGTCTCCCAAAAAAGTACTTCAAACCCTTATGCACATGCAGATGACCAGCCCGATATAAAAGAAAAAAATACTGACTATATTTATTCTGCCTATGCTTTTTTTGCTAAAAGATGGGATTGTGTTCTTCCTCCCATTTAGACTCTTCTCTGCAAGGTTTATTTCCTTTTCATAGAAAAAGAAAAAACCCTTAGTAGACATGACTGAGTCAGCAGAATGATGTTAAAACTCCAGCTTGCTGCAGTCCTTCTGGTGTGATGGTTCATGCAGAGCTTCTATGTGTTTCTGAAATATGATTGTGCTCCAAAATCAAAGATCGATGTGCTAGTCATGATGTAAATTATCCAAGTTTATAAGGAAAAGTCACGATGTTAGACTTAACTGTGCCAAAATACTTTGTTTTTTCTGCATTGTTAAATTAGGTATTTTAAGTTGATAAAAATAAACTGATAAAAGTTCATTACTGCTTCCATAATGACAATTTCAAGATGTGTTTCATCATTTAAAATAGCTGTATGATCACAACATATTAAGCTAGAATGGACTGCCAAAATGTCTGTTGTTAAACCTCTATTTCAGATATTCTTTTATCTTGAAAAGTTACTTTTTTTTTAATACTTTTACAAAAAGTTTTGAGATGGTTGCGTTATTCATTGTGATTCCCAGTAACAAAGATATCTTTCTTCACTATGAGGATGGTAAGGCATTGGAACATTTTCCCAGAGAAGCTGTGGATGCCCCACCCCTGGAGGTGTTCACGGCCAGGCTGGATGAGGCTTTGAGCAACCTGGGCTAGTGGGAGGTGTCTCTGAAGCAGAAAAGGCCTTGACTCTGTGTGAGCACTCCTCAGAGATAATGAAAATATCCCTGTATTATCAACACTGCAGCACAAATGCAAAACACAGCCCCATACTAGCTACTATGAAGAAAATAAACTCTACCCAGACAAAACCTTCACATTCTGAATTGGCTGATCCCTGTCCTTGTCCCCACTGAAACAAAATAGCTGCACAAAAGCAGCACTATCTATCCAGCATTAGAAGTCTCACGTTGTCAGTGAAGCTTTTGGGTTTTATTACCACAACCGAGACAGTAGCTCTGGTGATACATGTTCTGGCTGAATGTTGAACCAGAACTTGAGTGATATTTTTCCCTACCTTCCCCTGTCATCTGCTACTCATTTAATCCTTCCTTCTCATTCTGTTCATGCCACTTTCCTGATTCCACCTCCACTTCCCCGTTACCATTTTCATCCTTGCCCCTCAAGTCTCTTGCATTTTGCTGCTCATTTACACAGGTTGCTTTGCATTTATCACAAATGCTGAAAAGCTAACTGTGACTAGAAGCTGTGAATGCCCAGTACAAAACTTCCTGGATGTGAAAACCCCTCAAAGACCTTTAGATCAGGACTCTGTGAAAGAACAGTACAACACGGCTCCTGGGTACGTTATTATCATAGCAATCTCTACGAGAACCTCAGCTTCCAAAATTAACTACACCTTTGTTTAAGCTCAGTAGCTATACCCAAGTCAGTGAATAAATTCAGCTAAAGCGAATATTTTCATGCTAGTGCTCTTTTGACTGCTTCTAGAAGCTCACTGGACTTATTTTAATCTTTTGTTTTCTTTTTACGCATTTTAAATGCTGACAAACTCTAAGCTGTTCTGTTTTAAAATCATCAACAAATTGCTATTGTTAGAGTGCAACTGCAGACAGCCCCATGCCTTTCTCCTTAACCTTGGAGACCAACTCACGAACATGCTTAATTTCACATGTTTACAAAGTGAAAGCAGGAATAAAATGTTGTCACCTCTTGTTTTGAAGATAATCTCTGAATTATAGGTCACTGGAAACGTGGAGAGCACAGAAGGGATGTCCAGCCTACACTGCTCTCCGATCGCATCCTGCTAGGGCTTGTTCTGCTTTGTTTGCATGTGTGGTTTTTGCTTTATGTATTAAACTGTCTTTATCTCAACTTACAAGTTCTTTCACTTTTACCCTTCCTATTCTCTCCTTCATCCCACTGCACGGGCAGTGAATTAGCAGCTGTGTGGGGTTTATTGCTGGCTGGGGTTAAACCACGACACAGAATATGCAGAAATATATTTTTATTCAAGGATAAAAACAAGTTTATTTTTGTTTAAAAAAGCTGTTTCATCTGTGTTTTCTAAGTGAAAGGTTATGAATTATAAAATGGTATATACTTTGTGTTAGAAAGTTCTAGTTTCTGTATAATGTGCCTTCAGTAGCTTTCAGTATTGCTGAATACATTTTTCTTTTGCAGGAAATATGAGATGGAAAAGTGCATCCATCTCTAAAATTCTTTCAGAAAAATAACCCTGGATCTAGTCCTATAGCAAGAAAATCTGCACTGTACCAAGCTGAGAGAATGAGTTGAGTGTGGTCTGTCCTAGAAAAACAATTGTATTAGTACAGTTCAGATTATACTGTCATCTTCCTTTTCTGTGCTGTTCTTCACTGCCACTCCAGACCTACACATTGATACAATTATAACTTTATTGTTCGCTTTCTCTTCCTGAACTGGTGTGGTTGCATCAAAGCCCACAATTTCTACTAGCAGTTCAAGAAACACCTCTGTCCTCGTACAATTGCATCCAAAGGGAAGTATAAAGCAGCATACCTACTCAGTACAATATTCCATCCCCCCTTTCAAACAAGTACATCAGGTAAACTTTTTTAGCATATATAAAAATAAAGTGAGTAATGAAAGTATCCTTATTCAAGTAGGGTTTCACCTGCAGACAGCTTTCAAGGGAAAGTTTCACTTTTAAATGATGAATAAGTGCCTTAAACCTCAAGTATTATATTAACATAAAAATGGTACAGCGGTTTTGTATAAACTCTCTTAAAAGTACATCCCAGAGGAATATTTAGGTCATGTTACAGAGTTAAACTGTAGTTTTAGTAATGATGATAACTACTTAAATATCGATCATCATGTTTACAGCCATCTTTCTCTGTTTAAATTACCTTCTCTTTCCTTCTCTCCCCATATTCTACTCAAAGCAAAAAAACTGGAAAATACCTGCACAGCTCTTTTTCATCTCTTCAATGCCACTCCAGATAACATTAGTTGAAACCCCAGTCTAAGGATCCAAACAGGTATTTTCTCAATTTATTAAATTTTCAAACCTTCAAAATCTGTATTGCAAGAATTATATAAAGTAACCCCCAGCCCCATTTGTTTGTAATCTGGGTAGACACAGAAATTTATGCCGGCTTAGTGGATAATAGGATGTTTAACAAGAACCTTTACAGAAGATGCTTGAAAGCAACAAGGTTTCTTTTCAAAAATTTTAAACATTAAAAACCATCTAGCAGGTAAGCAGGTGCCTTAATACTTTCAACTCTTCTGCAGATGTTGAAATGACAGGTGGAAACAAAAGGCCCAGAAATAAAATCTTGTGCACTTGACAACAGAAACAGCTAGTGCCTGAGACATCTAGCAAGCCATACGTATGCTTTATACTGCTACTGAACATGGTGCTTATAATATTTTAGTTTGCCTCTGCCACAAAATTGCATTTTTCATTGCATGTTTCTTGAATAATTGTCTTATATAGCATAAAATCCCATTGACTTGTCAGAGGATGTTGTCAGCTGTAGCTATTAGAGGTTATTTTCAAGAGATGTCTTCTTCAGAAGAATTATATTTATATTTTAGGCACTTCTTAGAAATGGAGTGTCATAATACTTAATAATTACTTATTTATTATCATAATAGGCATAAAACATAGGATGGATTAGAACTGTGAGACACTATAGCACATGTAATGGTTTAGAAACTGACTTGCTGAGGTAATTGATCCCCTTGGCACTTCTTTCTTTAAATACACAAAATTCTCAGCAAAGGAGGACTGAGTCTGTGTGTTACAGAAATTGAAGTACAGATGAACAGCTTTGTTCAAAGAGGAGGATGGGAACAAGATGCACAAGGAAAAATATTTTTTAAATTGTGTTTCAGTGGAAATTTAGACTATCCAGAGAACATAAATTTTAATTTCTTAAGTGAGTGCTGGGCCTAAGTGCAACCAATCAACTGCTGCCAAACTCTCAGTCAAGCGTGCTAGGTCCAGGGTCTCTGGTGGCTGCTCTTCACTCAAGTTTCAAGCTGCGAGTGGTTTACAAATCAGCTTAACCAATGGATTAACCAGTTTCCAGCTTATTGTTTAAAATATACTGGTAACTTCAATGGTTTTCCTCAAAGATTTTTACCAATCTTTGCTTTGCTAGTGACAATTCAGAGCAAACTGTGCTGGAGGGAAGACTAATGGGAAAAGTCAAAAGCACAAAGAAGAACTAAAGCACAGAGAACTGCTCTGTGGGATAGCTCCTGTAAAGTCAGATGGAGAGTTAATTGTACATCAGTATTAAAAGGCAACAGCTTACATATGGCAATCATATAAAGAAAAAAGCTGTAATTGTATGCCTATGTAATACTGACACAAAAGAGAATATGCAAAATAGATGAAGATTAGAACAGGGAGTGAATTTTCCATAAATTAGTGTTAGGATTTTAACAATAGTTTTCAGAGTTCTCTGGGAATAACACACTATGAAATGTTAGTATTAAATACAGTATCCTCAAAGACTTCGTCAATTAACATTTTAATTGCTAAACCAGTAGAAAATCCGTAGTCTGACTTGTTAAAAATAACTTTTCATTCAAGTGCACCAGTCACAGACTAAATTGTTCCTGTAAGAGTCATTGGTTGGATAACAAAATTGCTTTAATGCTGGTGGCATGGCAACAGAACTGTGAATACTGCAGTGTAACTTTATTTATAAGCGAGTTCTTTCTCCATACAGTTCATCTGCAGTGTATGCTGAATAAGTTACTGATGTGCTTTTTCCCAGAGGAGTCAACACTTAAGGTCAATGGGTCAAATTTCAGAGCTTAAGCCAAGACAAAAGATAGGCCATTAAACTGGTATACACGAATCTTTCACAAGCTTTTTATGTACTTGTCACAGGTATTCAGTCACACACCCATTTCTCAATATGTAACCTATACAGAAGTTCTTAACTTGCCATATTAAAGCAAACAGTAAATTTAAGACAACATACCTTAGTGTTGCAGGAAAGTAATAAACAGGAGAATGCAAAGAATCCACAATGCTATAGATCAGACCACATGCTATACATTCAATTTATGTTTAGCCCCTTGGTTTAAAAATTGAAACTAGATTGTGCTAGTTTTGTTTTCTCATGGAAAGGCAGAGCTAAAGCAGTGCAGAAGCCTTGACTTATACATGTAGCTCTGACTCGGATGCAGTGGAAAGGGTGGGTTGCACGTTCTTTACTCAATTAGCTCTGAGGGCAGGATTGTTGTAGTGTTAGAAGATGATCATGAGCTATGGGATTCTGTTTGCAAATAAATATGAACTTTCCTTTTTATTCTAATTATTAGTTATGTATTATATCAAAAGTTATATAGAAAAAACACTAAAACCAAGATGACTGTCTTTTTATAGTCTCAGGAGCAAGGTTTTCAGTATTGATAAATTTTTTCACTATCCATTTACATGATGTCTAAGGACCAAAAATATCATCAGTCTGGGATAGATTATGTGGATCAGAAAGTGGCATAATACTGTCATGTCAAAGTATGCCTATATTGCAGTCACATGGAAAGCTTACCAAAGATGGTTATCCATAACTCAAGAATTTCACAGCAGTAACTGCAGTGTCATTTTATCCAAGGAAGTTTTAAATTATCTGGTTCTTCTGCAAAGAGCTGGTATTGCGTCAGTGTGGAGCTCAGCATATTTCAGGTTACAATCCGTGTTTGAAAAGTTTGATACCTCCTGATGTGGCCAGCTCCTAAGCAGATCCACAGAGTTGCATCTAGAACAGGACCCAGATGATGTCAGGTTAACTTTTGCTGCACTGCAGACACAAAAGGCATTGCAACTGAGAGACTGTGAACTTTTGATAAAATATCTTGAAGACACTTATGTAAGTTTAATTAGAGTGTCTCAGACTCCTTGGAGAGAGTGAGTGTAAGATGCTGGCCTGCAGAAAGAAGCAGAGAAGTCTAGCTGTTTCTCCATCACGTCTGAAGACGAGAACAGGATGGAGGAGGTGGTACAAATATCCCTCAAAAAGAATTTCTGTCAGGGGATTTTAGGGTAGGCGTGGGAAGTTCATCATTTCAGCGGCCAGCATGTTAGAAGTTTAGGAAGAACTGCACTACACTTCTGTGAAATTTTATACTATGTTTAATCGTCTTCGCTGGTGAGAAGCTGGGATGAGATGCAGTGAGAGCTGACAATGTCTTTATTGCACATACTAGGGTAAATCACAATTTTTTGTGGTTTAGCGCAGTGAGCCCGAAGTGGTACAGGCAGGTTCCTGTCTCCCTGACTGAAGACAGAGGGCCAGACACCTCAGAAGCAGACACTACACAAGGAAGTCTGTCCTCAGCATGATCTTTTCTAGCTTGTGGCAGTTTGACTTTTCAGAGTATTAACTTTGGGACAGGGTGTGTGTGTGTGTGTGTGAATATTCTCAGATGTCTTGTGACTTCTGGTTGATACAGCTCAAAAGAATGTGAAAATCTTGTTCACTTTTCATCCCCAGAGTCTTCCTGTCTTCTGCTAAGGTTAAACACATAACAGCCAAGTTGTATAATATGCCCACAATAGTAATTCTTGACACATTTTGAGCAAGCCTGGATACAGGATGTGTCAAACCATATGGAAAGAAGATTTTTCTCACAATCACAATTTTTTGAATTTTTTTTTTACAAAACTACATTTTTTGCTCACTGAACTTTGTTTCAATTAACTCAGTTTTGATAGCTCCTAGGCACTTCAGTATTTTATTTATAAGTTATTTCTGAACTCTGCTACAACTTCTTTTTTCCAAAATACGAAGAAACTTTTTCAACAAAGCCTATGAAGTAGCAGAAATGTAATGAAAAAAGGCTGATTTAGGTGAGAACTTTTTGGCTTTAAACAGCATACCCGTCAGTCATAGTGTTTTTGCAATGATGCTAACTGGCTCATGGGGAGGCAATGCTTTCTGTTGATATACCATTCTTCACAATATGCATCACCTGTGACAGTCATTTCAACCTTACTCTTCATTCCCGGGAGACGATATTCTTTGGAGTAGAGGCACACTACAACTTCTGCAGTGCTGGGATCTGTTCTGCTATTCTAGATGACCTTACTTGAAACAAAAATTATTTTGACCTTGAAAACCAAGAACAAATATCTAAGCATTCAGAATTAGAAATTTTGCTTACAAAAATGTTGGCTCCCACCAAAGGACGATGGGGCTGAGCTCCTGTCCCATTCCTCATACCTAAGTGGGAACTGAAGCTTGGTTTTTTCTGCACAGGCAGCAGAGATGGAAAAAATGGAGCTGCTCTAACACACGTTTTTATTTTTTTACCTGAGCTCATTAACTCTTTAGTATTTAAGAAAGAGTTGAATCTTTTAGTTCTTCTCACTTTTCTTTTGTTTCTTGTACAATCACTCTTTACACATTTATAAAATTAAATAGACATATTAGTCTTCAGCTAAGACATCTCCTAAGGTTTCCTATTTAACCTATTGTCTCTCACAGGATTCCTAGTAAGACATATCAGTGATTGCTTCTAAAAACCTGTATTTATGTATTAAAATGATCAAATATTATTTATCTTGTTTTTTACGATCCAGGGTAAGGCTGAACAGCGAATAACTGTAGTGTAGTGTAGTGTAGTTGGTCCTGTAGTAACAGGCTTTCCTGAGGAAAAAGACACAAATCCATGTGAAGAACTGTGGAAGAACCTGATCACACGTGATTAACTTAATTATTTAAATTATTGTTGTTAATTAGTTTGATTGCAGCTAATATAAATTGTTACTGACCTTAGCTTGTATGTCAATTTAAGTTAATTTTTATTTCTGTGACTGCATAGCCCATTAAATCAATTATAGAATTAGCACTTAAGATTCTCCTCTACATTTTGTAGTGTAAATCTTAATGAAAATTAGAATTAAAAGGTATCTCATGTCCTTATTGCTTTATGACACCAAACAGTTTTGTGTTTGTCACTTGCTTGTGAAAGATCAGAAGAGATACACACAGGAGCTATGTAATAAAGAAGCTGGTTTTCAAAATATTGATTGCAGGTGACAGGAAAATTTTAATATTCCAACAGCAAGGAAAATGTCTCTTGTAACTTAATAATCTTTTTTGAAAGATGTACTTCAGAATCCTCCTCTTTCCCACAGGAAAAAGGATATGTGAAACTTTTGAAGACTGATGACTCTTCTATGGACCTCCTCAAACCTAGTCCTGAAATCTGCACTCATGCTGATTTTTCATTTAAGTTGATGCAAGGTGCATTCACGTTTAAATCGACTTCTCAGATGTCCACAGAGTAACTGTGTGCAGATCATCACATCTTGGGATGCCCAAGGTCCATGAGAAAGGTGATCACTTCCTACTATGAAGACCTCATACAATTTATGTTATTGTTTAGTGGGCAGAAAAGAGACTTGTATTTTGTTTTGTTTCAAATGACATGGAATTAGGGCAGTATTGAATCAATTTGGATCATATTTAAATCATTATTTCATGGTGTCTAGTCTTCTTTGCCTTCTTAATTTACTGTTTCCACCAAAAAAGAGTCAGGAGTATCTGTCAGAGAGCCAATGAGCACCTTATATTGGTTTCCTGAAATAAACCATAACAACAAAAGTTCTGCATTATCTTAGAGGAAAACATACCTCAAATATTTCAAAAGTATGAGGTAAATATGCACTACAGCAAAATTAAGCCCCGTGGAGCTAGAAATTGTAATACTAGAGATCACAGCTTCCCTGAAGAGCTCATCTCTTCCCTGGCTAGGCACAGGTGAAACAGAGAGGAAAAGAATAAAAGCAGAAAAACAACTGAAACAGACCTTAACATCTTTTTTCCTTTTATGTGATCTAACTCAATTCCTTTCAGAAAGTCTAAGCTGGAGTGAGAATACTTTTCTGAACTGGCACATCAGAAAAACATAGCCAGGCTTTGAGGCTGATCTTTTTCTCTAATAAAAGCCAATGTCCCATGGCATTCTCATCACTTTCTCAACGTTAAATTGTCACAGTGTAGAGTACTGTACTAAAAATAAATGTCTTTCCCAATTTAAATGCAAAGGGTCAGTACTGAAAATAAAAAAAATGAAAAAGCTGTAAAACTGCACAGCACTGGAAGTAAAGGTTTAAAATGGCTCTGAGAAAGTTTAACTCATTGTTCACGTGGAACTGATGGGCCAAATCTGAGGTTTTGTTTAGCTGTGGATTTACTGATTTTGCTGAATTAAAAGGACTTCTGTAACTTGAAATTACTGATATAGTTTTCAACAAAGCTAAATTGTGCAAAATCTAAAGTGTCTCTTGTCCTGAGGGCAAAGGAACAGTTTGCTCTTCTGGGTTAGAATATTAAGTTTTCTGAAGTTTTAATTTTTCCTCTGCATCAGTGTGTCTGGCAGCTTTGGTGTTAGGCTCCCGAGGTGGGGCTGACTCACGGCTATGCAACTGTTGCTGCTCCTGTATTAACATCCCTCGCCTTGGAAAGCATATTCTGCAGAAGGGACACCTCCAGCGATCGGCATTCGTGTGACCATGACAAGATTCTTCCCTCTAGCTACACAGTTGGTCTCAAGATCCCCAGGCACATTTAATAACGATTTGTGAAGGAAAGACATTGCTATTAATGGTAATAACTTGAATGAGTGAATTGCCAAAGTTCATCAGCCTATGAAGTCTACTGATATTTTTTAATTAAAAGAGAGACAGAAGGCTCAAACAATTTAAATTGATTTTATCTGAATGACATAGCTGCCTTTTAAATCAAGTAATTACATTCCTGAGATTGGTATTTTTTCAATCCTATACTGAAGTGAACAAAGACAACTAGTTTTAAAATGTACTGCAAATCCCTCTGTAACTTTATTCTCTCTTACACAGATTTATCTACAGTATGGATTTATCTTTAAACTTCTAAGAGCTATTGATGAAATAATTTATAAATTAAATGAGAGTTCTTGGAAGGTCACTAGCTAAATATTTTAAAAAAAAACATAAAGAAACTTGCTCTTTGTTATTCTTATCTCTTCTAATATATCCAAAATTTAATGCATTAATTGTTTTGGAAATGACATAAAAATAGAAGCTATCACTTTGAGGACATGGTGGAGACTCTTATAAATGAGTAAAACTTGTGAAAAACCTCTGTTGAATCAAATAAATAAACTGAGATTAAAACAAGAGGAACTTAACATCACCTGTGAAAGTCTGTGTGCTCAGCCTTAGGTTGCATGGATTTTACTACAAACTGCTATGTATGGTCAAGATGCCAAACCCAACTCTGTGAGGTTAGCTGGTGCCCAAGAACCAGCATGAAAGCACAGTCCCTCCTCCTGCCCATGTGCAGGAAACCCATGGGAACCCAGCTTTGACTGGGAGCCACACCTTGCCCAGGGAGAAGGAACTGTGGCTCATCTTGCACAGAGGAAAGAGCTCCCAGCTCTAGCTTAGTTGTGCAAGCATGTTGCCTCTGGCAGGTTACTACCTGTCAGTTGAACCACACGGCAGCCCCTCGTCCCATCTGCCCCATGGAGCCCAGGGGAATTCAGTGGAGCAGGAGACATTGCCTGGGAGAAGATACTGAGGTGAGCTATTGTGTAAGATATCAACAATGTTCTATTCCTGCAGGTGTCCAAAATGTGCTGGTTTTCCTTATAAATAACGTAGTCCAGGCAGTGCAAAAATTGCACAATACCATATCACTTTGAACACCATACCAGTTTGAGTCATGCCCTTGAAGAGATAACTCTCCTTACAGGAAAATGGTGTGGTGGGATGAATACTCAATTTCTTCTGAAGAATTGTGAAGCGTGTTTTAGATTAATTGCTACACATCAGTCATATTTGTCCAAGCACATAGTTCTCATCCTTCAGTTCTCATCCTCATCAAGGACAGAGAGGCATCACATAAGGGGTCCGCTCAAGGTAGCAGACCAAGTCAAGAAAAAAAGCACAGACCTTTTGCTGCGGTTCTGGGCTGTAAACTTTAAATTAAGAATCAACAACAGACTAGACAACATGCATTCAGGAGGGCCAAGGAAAAGCCAGGAACTGCAAGCACTGGCCTCTCCTGTCTTCTGCAAATTTTTAATTTAAATTGGGAAAGAAAAATACTTTCTCACGTGTCATCCTTGCAAGACTGATAATCTCCACACTAGTTTATATTCTCTCACTCTTTACAGCATTCTCTCAAATAACAGATGTAACCATTAAATACTTTATTTGTGCTTACGCTGAATGATCTTTCAATCATTACTTTGCTTAGGAGAACTTCTCAAGGAAGTACTGTAAAGAATACAGAATTCTATATAACTTGCAAAATGTAAAATATTTCTCTCTGCTCACTGAATGGTTACTGTAAGAATTATTTCTTCCTGCAGAAAGAGGAACCTGCGTATGAAATGAAACTCCATTTGACAGGGAAGGAAATACCTGTCACCTAAATCACTCAGTTTGAGAGTAAATTATTCCCATCACCTGGAAAATAACTCTGAAATTGGTGGAATGTTAGCGGAGTTCACTTTTGGAGCAGCAAATTGCTTTTGTTCTAAGAAGCCATTAAGCTCCTGGCTACCTCTGATATTGTCTCTTTCCTTACTGCTGTGGCAGGGCAGGGCAATCAACAGACCAGCGTAGCAAAGGGACAGGTGAATGCAAACGCTCAGTTCACCATCGACTGTGATTTTAAGGTCAGTCCCATGTTAAAGTTCAAAGATTTAGGAGCAAATTCAGTATATTTTTATTTGTGGCTTTCTTCCAGAGCCAAAGATTGAAACACCACTCGTCAGCTGTGTATCTGGTAAGGATGACTACCATTTCCATTATTGCTGAGATTTGCTGGCTGACAATGTGAATAGGGAGTTTACATGAATACAAAGGACTAAGAAGTATCATAAACAAAGGAATAGGTGGAATAATAACTAGGTTAAATAATTCTGAATGCAAGAGTTTGCTTGGTACAAGCTCCATCGCACAAGCTGTACACACTATGAATGGCTCACGGACTGTGGAAACACCTTTTTATCAAAAGGATATTGAGAAAGGAAAAGGGACAGAAAGAAAGGAATCTAAAAAAAGATCAAAACAAGAAGACACTCCTTGTTGTTACTTCCTGCTTGCCTTTGAGTGATACAATAATGAAAACTCCACTTCTAAAGCACTCCACTATAACCCTATGGTCTTTGTTTGATTTGCGACTCGTATTTTCTTGTTTATTTAGCTGTAGTTTCTAGCTTTCTTGCACAATATTTGTTAAAAATCTTTTTTTTTATTTTAACAGTTTAATGATTGCTGAAGCAATGTCTTTTCCAGTAGTTAAAATATGTTTGTAAACAAAGGAAGATATTTTTTTCCAATTTCCGTAGGTCATGCGAAACTCATCTGTAGGTGTTAGAACTTCTTTCCATACAAGTTGTATTACATGATGCCCCCACATCATGGATTGGGAATAAAAGTGGACCTTGGCTGTCTTTGGGATATACACAGTTTTACTAAGTGACTCAGAAAGTCAGCTAAGTTTTTTTTGTCTATGATAAATAGTGAGGGAATCACCATACTGACGGTGTTAAAGATGTGTCCCTTTTTGGGGTGGTAGATGAATAAACTTAACAATGATGTACTAGACACCTTTTGAAACTTTTCTTTACAGATGGACATGGATATCTTGGTGTTGATTGTTTTTATTTTTTGTTGTTTTTTAATGGAATTTGTTTGTTTGTAACAGAAACCATAAACCTGTTATAAGTTTTCTTATAACTTCCTGAAAATTGGAGGATTATTATATATATTTAGCAATATTTAGCTAATAGATTTGGGTGTCAAAAAAAAAGAAATTTGTTCTTCAGACAGAACAATACTTGTTTTTAATACAGAACACATCAATAATTTTTGCCTTCCCATTCATGAAAATCTGTCTCTTTCTATAACAGCTGCTCTGACTACACAAGAGAAAACCTGTCAGTGTATCTCAGCAGGCTGGGATTATAGGCCCTTATATTTTCATGCTAGCACATCTTTTCTGCTTATTTAACTACTTAAATCTGTGGCACATCCTTATTAATAGGAAGAGTTTGAACAATGTAGAAAATCCCAAATGTAAGGTTCGACCTTTGGAATTGTAGCCATGAGCGTTCAGCTCCCAAGTTCATAAACCTAAAAAAGAAATATGTTGATAGAAAAAAAATCAGCTAATGGTTTGGACACTCTTTTTCAGATACTTAAAGCAAAAGATAGATCAGGCTCTGAAGAACGATATTAAGTTTCTGTTCAGTAATGAAGAAACTATTTTTCAGGTTTCTGTAGATGCGGTTTTCACCTGATCTGTAGCCATGAGATCACCATCACATCAACAGCATGTGTGTTGCAGTGAATTTTATGGACAAGAACAATGCAGCAGCCAGTGTGCTTATATCAGTGCAAGTGTAATTTCTCTTGGACTTTTTCGACTAATGTAGAAGGTATTGCCAAGTGTATAGTTTACAATGTGAATATGCAGGTGTACTGTTTTGTAGGCAAAAATTCTCACATTGTTAATTTTTCAGGTTATTTTGTACTGCACAGTATATTTTATTTAAAACAGCTATTTTAAAACTTTCTTTAACTGAATACACAAAATCCTCATAATGGTTAGCCATCTACCCTGCAATTGCCTAGTACTTTAAAAGGCATTAAGAGATAATCATTCTAATGGTCAGAATTTGCTTTTATAAACATGTCTATGGATCCTGTCTAATTGAACAGGAACTGCATTTAAGGGAAAAATTTGGCTTTTGCCATACAGTGAAATTATGCCAAAATTATTCAATGAAATTCCACTTCTTCTTAAAATATACATTACTGTATTGCAGGAATTTTAAAAATGTCTTCTGTACAGATTGAGGGTAGGCTCCTTATAGACAAGCTTTTATCCTAACTAATAAGTACAAAATCACATTTTGTGTATTTACATTTTCCAAATGTTCCTTACATATTCAAAAGACATAATCTAACCAAGTCTGATCTACCTAGTTCAAGTCCTTCCACTATTCTTGGACAGAAAATGGAAAAATATTTAGAAATTGCCTTTGTCTTTTAATCATAAATTGTTTCTTTGAAGTGTTGATTTATTTTATTTTTTAGTACTGTCACAATGTACTGTTTCTCTTCTGCTATGGTAAGGATTGATCAACGTCGTCTTAATAAAAATGTATCTTTTTACAAATTTTCTTAAAGCATTCACACGGAGTACAATCACTTTCAAAACAACTTTTTAAAAGTTTGTATCTTTGCAGAGGTTTCTGACATAAAGCTTTTTCTTCTGCAGAGTAGAGATTAAACAGTCTGATAGAAACTCAGCAAAAGTCAGAAGATATTCTTTTCTGAGACAAAATGCTATTGATTACCTCCCTGATCATATCACACCTCACCCTGTGAAGCAGCAGCTCCTCTCAAGTTCACTATTTAGTCGCGTTAGAAGCTCAAAGCAGCAGCTTTCCATATGTGCCTGTCTCCAGTTCTTCATCCTTCCAGCTTTTGACCTTGTGCTGGCCTTGTGTACCATTTAATATCTGCTCACATACATCTTTGGCATCTGTATTGTAACTTCTTGATTTCTGTCTGTACTATGACTATTCGTCTTGACTGTTTTCACAGCATCTGTGCAGATACTGCAGAGAAGTATACTTAGCATTCTCCAGAAATGTCCCAAGCATGTCAAAGTCAAAGATTTATTTTTCCATGAATTAAATCTTAGTATGAAAAATAAATTATCATGTACCTCTTGTTGAAAGATGATGTATTTGCAGAATAACTTGAGAAGTAACTTTGAAACTAATAGAATGACTTGCAAAATAAACTTTATTACAAAAGCGTGAATTATACTAATACACAAAGAAGCTCCTGGTTTCTGTAAAATTGTTCATGTAAGAGATCACTCACCAATGTCAGAGCTTAATACTGTAACAGGCTATTTAACACATGAAATGTGTTTACTATTCCTTGAAGGTTAATTAAGCTAATTTTGTTTGATATTTTATGCTGGCATTCCATCAAACTGCAAGGGTTGATTTTCATTTCAGGTGAGTTACATCTTTGTGTTTATTGTGAAGTTAGTTGTCTGTTTGCAATGCAATCTTTTAATGAGGGCTACAATGTTGTATCTAACTAATATCAACTGTGCCAGAGTAGGCTCAGGTGATCAATACAATCTCTACAGGAAAAAGAAACAAAGCCTCTTGGTCTGTTATCTGTCAGATTACTGACAAAATATTTTAAAAAGTTAGATTTGAGACTTTTGACGACATCGGCATTAAATCCATCTTTACTGTCTATTCCTTAATGAATGCAGTGACAGGGTTTTTTGTGGTTTCGTTTCTTTGTTTGCTTTTACCAATTTTTGTTTTTGTAGACTATATCTCTAGGATATACTTCATGAAGATAATGGGAAAGACAATCTATTTTCCTTAGTCATCCTCAGCAAGTTTAAATGAAAAATTGTTGATAGGTCTCAGAGAGCTCATAAAGCTCAAGGAGAAACAGTTGGCTAAAAATGGAGTAATAAAAATAGGAAAAGCAAAGAGATCCTCTAGAAAAGCTCTAGAAAAACTGTTTGAGGTTTGGGTCATTTTAATGGCTGAATAGTCTACAGAAAGAAGAACCTCCTCTGGAGAAATAGTTATCTGATTTAATTTTGGCTTCTGGGACTAGCACTGCAAAAAGAACTCCTGTAGGTTGTGCAGTGCTAAAGCACCTCTTCTGAGGCAACACTGTTGGAACCCAATATCAAAAAGGGCCAGAACTTGAGCTCTGGAGCCATCCAGAATGTTTTTGTATCTGAGACTAGATTATGTTGTCTGTATTAAGAAAAAAAAAACCAAGCACCTGTATGAAGAATACCTTGACACTGAAAGCAGAACACAGCTTATTTTGTATTCCAATGCAGTATGTGCCCCTCCAAGTACAAATTAAGTTACTTTTGCAAGTTAGGCACTTTCTTTAGAAATGGATGCTGGGCATTGCAGAACAGCAAAGGATGGGACTGAACTTCATCAGAGAACTCTTTTCATGCTGTCGCAGAAAGCTATGTATTTCAACAGACAATTCAGATTAGTAACCTTAAGCATTTGCATTTGGGGGGAAGGTTTCCAAGCTCCCACAGCTCTAGTCAGTCACAGCTCATTGCTCATAACCTTGTTTTCTCTTTCAGGATGGATTTTATCAAGCCTCCTGCTTGTTTCACAGCCCACATGCTTTGCCAGCTGTCCTTGCATAATGCAAAACTCAAGGCTGTTACCTATTCAAAAATCAAAACGTCTTTTGAATATAGCCTTTATAGAAGCCCCCTTTACAAACTTTCAAGACGAATATTAGCCATAAACTGTACAGGAGCTCATAAGAGATAAGTTAAGATACTTCTCTTTTTTCCTCCTTTTTATTTTTAAAATGCTCAAACGAAGCAAGCAAAGTTTATATATATATATATATATACATATATGTATATATAGCTTTGATGGCAAATCACCTTCTGTCAACAGAATGTTTCAATTGGAAGAAGCTGTTGACACTTGTCATGCTTGGGATGCCTAATAGCCTCTTCTGTCAGAAGAAAATTGGGTTCCTAGTAAAACGTTTGCTCTAAAACTGCATAAAAACTAATGACTGTATCAAGCTATGTACATTGCCGGAAGCTGCAGTCTACTAGGAGAATTGCTTTTTACTTAGAAGTTTGATATCATCATGCTGTCAAGGGCCTCACATCGGTGTTTGGCAGCCAGGACAATGAGTTCATTGTGCATTTTATTACAGGAAGCCTTAAAGCCAGCCTGCAGCTTGGTCCCCAGTGAAACTGATAATTTTAGCAGTGATGCTCATTCTGAAATTTTCTAATCAAAAAGTTCAGCTTTGCCAAGACCCTGAATGCCCTTCAGACTTGTGAATGACCACTCAGACAGACAGGGCATGTTGTTATTGCTTGTGTTGCTTCTGAAACACTACAGTGATGGGACAAGTAGCACAAGCCAGGACAAAAATGCAGCAAAACTGCCTTGTAAGTCAAACTTTAGAAGCGAGCTGGAGAAAATTCCCATAAAAAATAGAAATATAAACCAAGCCATAAATCAAATTTTCAACTCCAACAACAAGAAAGAGTAATATGTTTATGTGGAGGCATCCACTCCTTTCTTCATAAGGCAGTGCTCTATGAGAACAATGCTGGTCTGCTGCCAGAGGGAAGGCAAGAGTTTCAGGAGTGGAAGCACCTCTCCGGTCTCTTTTATATTCAAAACAGACTGTAAAACTGTGTTTCTTACCAGAACCAACAGCAACTGCCTATGTTTTGACACCTGTAGACCAGAAATGTTATCTTCTAGCTGTCACATTTTTGTTTCTAAATTGAAACTGGGACTTCTCATGGGGCCACAGTGTCAGGGCACTGTGGGGGCTCCCTTGGCTGGGGGGTGGTGGGGACTCCTGAGGGTGACATGGCAGGGGGGAGGCCAGGGCAGCCCCTTCCCAGGCATTGGGGTTTTCCTTAGGGACATTGACCTGAAGATAGGCCTGGCTCGGCATAGCCTATGGCTGGACAAGGCAAGGCAGGGATCATGCTTGGGCAGGGACTGCTGGCTCCAGGGGCTGGGATGGAGTCCTGAGCCACGTACAGGGTGAGGGGAGTCCTGGGGACCTGGGAAGGGCTGTTAAGATCTGTTGATGCCCTCAGGGGTCTGACAGATGGAAAGTGGGATGAAGGGACAAAAGAGTTTTTCCTTTTTATCCCTGGGCTGGACAGGCTGGACAGGCTTTGCAACGCTGCATTAAAGACCTCTTCAGTAAAAGGGTTGCAGAAATGAGACACAGAGAGCAAGAAAGGTCCGTGCAGGCTTCTTCTGGGGCTGAGGTTCCTGATATTTCCCTCAGGTAATGTTGCCCCTCCATCCCCACCCTTTCCTATCACTGGTGGGAATATAAATAACAAAGCTCATTCTTTATTTGGCAAGCTTTTAAAAAAGGAGCAAAATTTAAACTAAGCTTACTTAATTGATTTTCTTACCTGAAGGTAGCCCTTCAGACAGCCTATGCTCTTGACCTTCTTGTCTGCAAGATATCAACTCCTTTTTGTGTTCAACGTATGAAGTCAGTGTTTACATAAATGGGATGTTAGAGCAAATATACAGTATAAAATTGGTGTCTTTGGTTATAAGCCATTTATTGTTGAGCATATGTGGCGAAAATCAGGTGGGACACAAGTTTGACTAAAATAAACTTATAAAAATATGTTAATGATCCTTCAAATGGGCATGCATTATCATACATGGACAGAGTGGTGACCTTGGTGATCTGGGAGATGAAACAAAGAACTATTTGCATTTTGAATGAAAAAAAACTTTTTTGGGTGCAGTCTGGGTGAGATTTCCATCTCCATGATGTGTCTTTGAAAATTTCACTCTGAGCCACATTTTCCTTCTTCTTTTATTTTTAGTCTTTAAAAAAAAAGGGGAATAAATTAAAGATTTTTTTTTCTTTACTTCTTCCTCTAAACTTAAGCCCACAGGCTATGTTTTGCTTGATGTGTTTTTCTGGAAGGAAGTGGAGATGACTGCTTTCTGTAGTGTGCAGGGTAAGGTTGACCCAGGTGGAAATAGTTGCTTGTTTATTTGTTTCTAACACTCAGACCTTTGGGTTTGTTTCTATCTTAGTTAAAGTTCTATTCATAGTACACATCATCTACAGAAAAATCCCAGAAAGTTCAGCCATGGACAGCTGAAAAATAATCATGGATACAAACTTGAGGGTAAGTTGTATAGTTGAGTGCTTTGTGTGTGTGTTTTTCTCCTGCTTTTGTTTTCAAATAAACTGCTCACTCACTTTCGAGTTTGAGTTTCAGGGTTATACTTATGTGTTCTTAATCTCATGAATACCTTATTGGATTTCAAATTGTACAGCTGTGGGTTGAAATCGTGGACATGTCTGGTATTTGGCACTGACGCTAAAAACTGGATTTTAGTCTAGGTCTAGTAATAAACATTGCACTTATGCATTATGTATTGCATTATAAAGCTATCTGTGCTGAAGAAATACCTGGATGATTTAAAATGCATAAAGATTTTAAGCGGTGTACAAAGTTAGCATCAAATCCTTTGTTTAAATGTGAAAAAGTTTTAATTTAAGAATATCGGCAGTTTAAAAAAGGTAGCTAAAATAATTTTAAAGCTAAAATTTGTTTTTCAAAAGATTGTTGTGAAGACCTTTGAAGTCCCTGTAATTCAAGGTGTGGGACATTAACCTGGGATGTGGAAAATGGAAATATAAATTGTTTTTTGTCAGAATTATCATTTTAGGAAGAAAACTTTGCCTTCCTGTCCTCTGAATTGGTCTAGACAGGCTCTTGAACTTGTATCTCCTGCAGGCTAAGATAGCACTGTCAATATGGATTGTAGAAACTCTGACTCTGTCTCTTCTCCCTCAAGGTTCAACCCTTTGGAAGTGTTTCTTCTTTTCCACTGGACTAATTATGAAGCAGAAAAATAATTCTCCTGAAATGGAAATTCAACAGAATATTATAATACATACCTATAAAGAATAACCAAGTTATCTAGTCTGTCCTGGTTTAGGGAGTACAATCTTGGATGCTAATGTTACTTCAGAGTTCAAGAACATCGTGTTCAAAGAAACAGAGAAACAATATAGCCTGAGATTCCTTTAAGGGCCATCATTCCCTTAACAGAGGATTTCCCTTAGGTTTACAGACATCTAACAATATTACTTCTCTTCTCTGCATTGAATTAGGCCCAAGGACAGCTGTGTAACAGAAGTTGGTGAAACAGAGTTCACAAAAAGGTAAATTTCACCTTTTCTAGTTTCACTCCCATTTCTTACCTTGTACATTCAACAGCTTATTAACAATGATAAAACACACAAAAATAGAGATCAGTGTTTGTGATGCTTTGAGAAAAGGAAGAATTTATCCTGCATTTTTAAGGCACTTTACAGAATGCATCACACAATTAAAAATCTAACTTATGCCCACCAGCCTTGAGCCATTTCATTATAAATGATATAGCAACAATTCAAAACCCAAACTGATGGATTCTTATCCATCTCGCCTTGATATTGCATGAGTATTTTTGATCTCATTGACACAACAAAAGTTTAATTACTAATTACAATGACCCTAAGACTATACTTTAGGGTTGGCACCAATCCTGAGCACCACACCTGCACTGAGGCAGGACACCTTCGCTCCCCACAACCACCTCAATAGCTTTGAGGCTGGAGTCCAGCTAGCAACGAGCCAGGTATCCGGTGGCCTATGGAGGTGTCTTAAGCACGGCTTATGTGGCTGGCTCAGATTCAGCCTGAAATTGCTGCCAAACCACAGAAGGTACGCATGTGTCATTTGTGTGTTTGGAATGGAAAAGGAGGAGGGTCTGGCAGACAGCTCAAGGTACCACAGGCTTGAGCTAATATCATTATATTCTCAGGTTACGGTTGAGATCCAGACAGGCACTCACAACTGTAATATGTAGTTTGGGTGGAATACAGGCTCTTGAGTCCAAGCGGTTAGGACACGTCCTGGGAAAGGGAATCCAATGCTCAGTATGCTGAGCATTTGTACACTTTACACATTTTTTCTGGTGATGTTTTAGCACAGAGTTTGTGAATAGTATCTTAGCATTCAGATGTCTTGACAGAGAGTGTTCTGAATTCAGCCGCTCTGTTCTGTTTTCTCATGTTTGAACACAGCAAGATTTTCAGCAGTTGTCCCACATCAAGAAATAATCTTCCAGCCTTGCCTTTTACCTGCTGGTTAGTAGTTTCCCAGGATGGAAGGGATTCAAGTCAAAAACTTTACACATTAAACTCTTACTATCTAGGGAAAAAGCTTAAAAACATAAGGCTGTTACATAAGTTTGTAGATGTCACCGATTTGTTTAAAAACTCTAACACACACTTCTTGAATAACTACATAAAGCAATGCACACACAGGAGTGTTGAATGGGTTTCTACAGTGTGTCCTATGGGGCACCTCAGGTGTTTCTTGCTCAGAATATTAACTTTATCAATCCAGCACTTTCTGTTCAGAGTATAAAATATACAAACACTAAAGTGAATGGTGATAATGTTACTCAGTATGCCAGCCACTGGCACTGGCACCACAGTGATGCTTAACCCTTTGTCAGTGTGAGTCCATGTGAGCACTCCAGGGAAACTTGTACATTTTAGCGGCATTTCCCATACATTTTTCCTTTTTGCAATCAAAATTTTGCATAAATATCCACTTCCATGAGATATCTTTAACAAATGACCTTGATTAATTTAAAAGGAAGATTGTTTCTTAGAATATGGTCATGTCTTGTCTAATCGCACTCAGGTCTTCATGAACAGCTGGAAAAGAAAAAAAACACAGAAAAATTACTATGTATGCAGGTGAGTTATTAGGGTTCAGCATTAATAAATTTAGTAAGAAGTTCAACAAATAGAACATCATATTCTCTACCTGGTGCAACATTAAATGCCAGAAGCAAGCAACCTAGTTTTATCAGCTTGGAACTATTGTCTTAAGCACCACTAGAAGGTTACATTTTTATCTTCAGAAAACATTGTATACTCAATATGTAATTAAAACGTGAAACTTGGATGATTCTTACACTTTAACAAATATAAGAAGGTATGAAAACAAAAAGCAGATGAGTTTTTTCATTATGGGACCAGATTCCAAAGCTAATTAAAAAAAAAAAAAAAAGGAAATCTGGGATATGTCTTGAGGACAAGATCAAGTGAAGCTTTCAGATTGTAGGAATCCTTGTTTCATGAGTTAATATTTCATAACCTGGAAGTTCATCCATTATTAAGAATCTTAGTGGAGAAATAAGTTAAAAAATCCAATAGATAAACATTCTTCCACCTTCCTATAAAAAAGGGAGATCAACTTGCTTTCCTGAAACACATGAACAGTACTTTTCACAATCTGGCAGTTTCTGTTGTACAATTTGACAGTCTATCCCTGTCAGTAACTGTTAAGTTTTCCCTCTTGATTTTTTTTTCCTGCTGAAAAAATGGAAATTTAATACGGTGTATTCAAACCACCTACAGATTGCTAAATAAAAAATAAAAGAAAAAAAAGGGAGGTGAAAATAAATGTGACAACAGATATTTAGTGCTGAATCATTTAAGATTGTTCAGTCTGCACACATTTGAGAAGGAAGATCAGAGGGTGGTTCAACATGCAAAATGTCAACCTGTCTTTAACAGAATGGGTTCATCTGTTTGCAAATATCCTTCAGTATGTGACTGAGAAGGACTTTGTACATCACACTTGCAACTGAGTTTAGGACTCTCTTCTGAAGGAACACACAGGGTTGAGGAGTTTGGACTTTGGATCTGTTCTGCTGTGATACAAGGAAACAGGCAGGACAGGATTTGCCATGAGAACTCCTGTACTCCTGTGAATAAAGAGATGCTCAGTTTCAGGTGCTGAAACAGTTCCACTGACTTTTGCCAAATGTCACTGCAGAAAACCCAGAGGAAGTTTTCAACTCTATGGATTTCTGTGTTCTGCCACTCTTAAGTTATCACAATTTATAGCCATTAATCCTCACGTTTTCTTTCCAAGGAAGACATTCTGGATGAAGTTGTGCATTTCTGACAACAAAATATATATATGGTGTTAGACAGTATGGCACAGACTTATTTCACAATATGGTGATTCATTTGCTAAGTTTACTGTAGGATAATCTACAAGCAACCCTTATGCTTTTCTCTTTCTTTATTCACTGGATCATGACATTGTGTAGTCTCTTCTAGGGTCAATAATTATCCCATTACTTCTTGATAAACTAGAATAATGCAGCTGACGTTTGTCAGCAAGATATCAGGTGTTCCTGATTTCCAACAGTTTGACTCAGATCAGAGACTTGTCTAGTGGGATTATTTCACACTTAAATGCATTTTAAAGAAAAGCTGGAATACTGACTTTCATGCTGTCACCTGTCACAAAATTGTCCCATGAGATTTCAGCAATGAAGAACAATCGCCACCTTGGAGGTTAAATATGACACATAACTTTCTTGTGAAGCCTGATAGGCTCCAGATGCAAAGTCACGCCTGCTAATTGAAATTATCTCCTTTACTGAAACGTTTGGATGATTTTCTGCTTATAACAACTGCTCCCATAGCACATGCTGTCCTGAAAATCATGATGTGGTTCTGCATTTGAAAGATAAATAGAAACAAAGCATAAATGACTCAAGAGGAAGTATCTCCTCTCTCTCTCTTCTCTGCCATCAAACCTCCAGAGTCTTTCACATGACAACTGGATCCTCCACGATTTCTTACGCAAGTCCTGCATTTCTTACATAGGACCAAGTCTGCTGAGGTGTCTGTGACAGCACATTAGCTGTGACTGCACTAGTAAATGAGATTCTGCCTGGGGCCATCCTCTGCCCTTGTGTACCCCTGCTGTTGAAACTCCCAGCCTCCAGGTCATACTGGATGCTTACAAAGCACTTACTGGGAATCAGCCCTGATCTGTGTTAACTCCCCAGCCATGCCTAACTGGGCTAGCTGGCTCAGACCTGTGCCATGCTAGAAACCATTGTAATATTTTAGACCTATAACTGGGGATGTTCCCTGTCCCTAAGTGGTACACATCTAGCCATAATGTCTAACTGTAGATTCACACTTTAAATGAAAATTACCTGTGAAGCTCAAGCCATAGGATAACAGTAAGCACAAAGGAATTCAATACAGGCAAAGTTAATGCAAGTATTCCTGGAAACTGTGATTTAAAAAAAAAAAAAAGTACAAATAAGTAATAAATGTTTCCCAAAAAGTGGTTTGTCTATTCATTGAAAACAAATGTTTCTTAATAGGAATTGGGTTGTACTTGGACAAGATGTAATGAAGTTTTGAATTTTCTCTAGTTCTATAGTGTAAGATATTGTTGTTTCTTCATTTCTGGTCCTGGTAAAAGATTTAAATATAATCTTTCTACCCACTTCATTCTTCTTGTAAGACATCAAAAGTAGATCTATTTACACTCTGTTTATAATAATAAACACTCCTACAAGGTATTGGTCTTTTCCAACCTTAATGATTCTACAATTCTATGATTCTAAGGTCTGATCCTGTAACACTCACTTGCATGAGTTGGTCCATTTACTAATGTTGATGTTGGATCAGGATTGAGATTACGTCAGAAGAAGCCTTTCTATTAATTTCCAGAGGTTTTGAAGTAGACTATTGTCTTGACAATAACTTTACATTTCGCAGCTCTCTTTCTCATCATTCACAATTCTTCAAGGCAGCTTGCCGTCTGCCATAGAAATTCCTACATGGAAAAAAGTATTAGTAGGGAAAAGTGTAGTGTGTTTTCTGTGTAAGCCAGCATCTGGATGCTCAAAATTTACTGCATTCTGGAACCACTGACATCTCAGCACAATACCAGGAAAAACTTCAGATTTGCTAGTGACTGACTGTCAGACAACAGTGATCCAGCCCTTTGGTGTGTACTTGTCTGATTTGATGATTAAAATCTAATGTTAAGATCTGCCATTTGAAGACATGGATTTTATTAATCATGTGAACCTAAAGAACTATGCTGTGCATTTGTGAGTTACAGACATTTAAGTATTTGCAGATTACAGTTAGTGCAGGTAGCACAGTTTACCAAATTACTTTACATTTCCTGCTTTAAAATTCTATTTTCCAACATGGTACCTTTCTAAACTTTAACTGGACAGCTTGCAATTTAAACAGCAGGTGTCTGCCTCAAGCTGAATTTCTCTGGAAAGCTTCAGAAAAATCTGTTCAGTCATTTGCTGAGAATAGGGTCAGAGGACAGCGAAATTTCCCTGGAAAATTGCTGAATTAAATAAAATTTGTTTTCTTTAAACTTTCACATATATAACTTTTGCTTTGTAAGTCAGCTCTCTTGGGCATTGCATAGTGACAAGCTGAGCAAACAAGTAAACATTTCTCAAGTATTTCTTCTGTCAGACTAGAAGAGTGATTTTTAGCGACCATTTTTAGTGAAGGATGTGGCTCTCTGTCTATATGAAAGGAGTTAACAGTTATTTTGTAAACGTGGTTGAATGAAAAAAAATTATCGATGACTACATGCTTGAGATTGTTTCTCACACATATAAATCTAAATAGTTGTATAAGTCACTTATGTGATGTAAGCAACATGAAACAACATTATTTTCCATATTTTTAATTATCTTTTTGGCATACTAAAACCAGAAAAGTTTTTAATCTACCTTATTTGGTAACATAATATACATACACCCCCACTGCAAAATTCTGATTTCAACCACAGACTTTTTCAAATTCAGTGGCTATCAGCTATGTAACCTTACCTGAGGTCTGCTCTTTCAGTACCGCAGGATTTACACTTTTCTGGCAAAATCTTGAGATATTGGATTAAAAAAATAGGAAGGAGCTTAGAAGTCTACTACACGTTCCTCAGAAGTTATGTGGACTGGATGCTCATTTTGCTTTGCCAAATGGAAGATTTTAAGCTATTAAGAATCATGTGAGGTTGAATGTTGTACGAACACTGAAAACGCAAATGAAATGTTTTCCCCACTGAAAATCTGGTCTGTAGCTTGCACACAAGCTCCTCCTTGAGGAGCTGAGAATTATTACAGCAGAAATACTTTCTTTTTATCAGTTACATTTGCCACATTTTGCCTATGCCAGAAGACAGCTCTGCATTCCCTCTTCTGAGCTATTGTTACTGTTCCTGGACCCGTGGTATTGGCCCCAAATGCCAAAATATTGGGTGTAATTTTTTAGTAACAGCATCATTCAGGAGAAGTCCAAGGACAGTCTGACTCAAAACTCTTTGGAGTGAGCTGTGTAATCAGATGGGCCAGCCCCTTTGTAAAATCGCTTCACCTAGGTCCAAGGTGAAGAAAGCAGAGAAAGGGAAGAATTGGTTTATCTTCACCAGATATCAGCTTCGTGTATAATGTTTAGCCTGGGTGAAAGGAGACAAGGAAATTAAAAGAAGCGGTGCAGAGAATTGCATGCCATGTGTCCATGCTTCTACTATGTCCATCTGAAGAGAGTGCCTACAGGGAATGAGGCTCTTTATTGCTTAAATCATTGTTTCATTCTTTCAAAATTATTCTTAATGTATAAAAACAAAATTCAAAAGCAAAGTTTAATCACATAATCAATGATCAGCTATAGTTTAGGCTTTTCTTCATATTGGTGCACCATGCTCTTATCAGGCTGTGAACATGCTGCCAAATATGAAAAATTATCAAAACAAAATGTAAGGAATTGTTTTTCCAGAGACAACCAGAACCAAACCCTTCTACCCCAACAGAAATGGGATTTCATGACACAAACAGGAGTCTTTCCTACAGAAACAGTGTTTGAGGTATTGATGTTTGGAGGTAGTAGATCTGGAACATGTCTGACAGCGTGACAAAAATGGATTTTTCTGAGCCTTGGGGATCTTATGAAAGAACCCTTTCAGCTGCAACTCCTTTATTATATCAAGGGGAGTATAAAGTCCATGTTTCTACTAATTTGTCCAGGTAGCACACTGCTAGTTATGAAAAAAAAAAAAAAAAATTGACAGTGCGTGAGAAGCTGGCATAGGGGTGAGTGGGATGGGAGACACAAGAAGTCCCTAAACACAGAGAAGATTGAAGACAGAGCAGTACTGGTTTTATAAAGCTAAGATAAAACCAGGGTGCAGTGGGGAGGGCATAAAGGAAATTCTGTTCAGTTGTGTAAAAGGCCCTTGTAAAAGAAACAGTGTGTGTGGGCACATGCAAGGTAAGGGTGGGAGGGGAGGATTTTGAATCCATCTGGAATTTTAAATACTCTTGCTGCAAAATTCTAACACAATTATTTAAAAAGCTTTATGAAATGGAAATCATTTTCTATTACATTTAAATTGAATTTGTAGAATTTTTTCAAGGGAGCGATATTAATCTCTCTTTCTATAGACATCTCCAGAGAGATAAGCCCTGGTTACTTTTCTAATTAAAATACAACTTTTTTTTCTTTGAATTTTATAACCTAAAACATTTTGTAGTTGAACGAGGTGGATAAGTTCAAGTAGAATTGAATATTTTTAAAGAATTTCTCATTGCTTATTATTTAATATCATTCTTGACTAGTCTGAAAACTTTTTTTAACAGAAAAAGTGAAATTACACATAATAAATCTTGCAGAAAAAAAGTTCAGTGCTGATTTTACATTTGTAGTAATCCTAAAAAAGACTCAGCCCCTTCTCTGTTCAGAACAAACAGTACCAGATGACCTGTGCTCAATCATAACATACATACTGTCAAATGCTAACAAATTTTTAAAAAGAAATAAAAATTTAGCAGATTTTTTTTTCTGTTCTTTGCACAAGTGCTTCTTCTCTGCTGAAGTGTGTCTTGACAAACTGCAGGTCTGAGCAGAACCCAGCTTTGGCTAGTGGAAGGTTGCAGGATAAGCCCTGGCGAGGAAGAGCTGGGTTCCTGAACAAGAGTTAGATGTGATCAGATCAGATCAGATGTGAGGGGAGGGAAAGCAAAGGAGATCTACGGGCATTAAAATACCAGCAGTATCTCTAACATTTACTTACAGACTCATTACATTGATATTTTAATAAAGCTGTGTTTCTAGATAAGGATTCATGGTTAATACTGATAACATTCATTAGTTTGTAATATATCTCCCAAACTGCTTTATGCAAGAGGATAAAGGACAGCAATGCAACTTCCAGTGGAGAAAATAACACACAAAGAAAAGAAGAAAATCCCATACAGCATTTATAGTGACATAGAACACAGAACTCTGAGTTAAAGTTGCCATGACAGCTGTGACCCAATTTCATTGCAGTTGGTACTGAATTCTCTAAATAGGTATATAAAGTGTGGTTCTCAATATAATGACTTTGCCATAGCATTCAGGCAAAGCAGGATGTGTTAAATAATTTCATACTATTAGTGTTCTCCATTCTCTCTTTTCTAAGCATTGACTGCCCTTTCCTCGGAAGGGGGTGAAAAAGGGAGTTTGTACCTCAAACGTCAGCCTATCATTGTCTGTAACAGAAGTTAATGCAAAACATTTTCCTTAAAGTGCAAGCCAGAGGTGGCAATACTTGTCCGTACTTCTCTTCAGCTTTGAATTCTCAAGGTGCTCAACACAGGCAATCCCCTTTGAGGGAGCAGCAGTTTAGCTAACGTTATATCCGTACCACAATGTATAGATTAGAGTGGCAATTACTGTATAGTGCAGTTACATGCTAACGAATCCTCTGTAATTTTGGGTCTTACCAGCAGATTAGTGGGATTTCAATACTGCCTTCCAGAAGGCAAAAAATACAACTTTATAAACTGGAGTTTTATATATTTATTAATAACATCATATGACAGGACTAATTCATATTACAACCCAAGAAGCCCCATTTTATTCCATGGTCTATCTTAGCACGTACAGGATGCTTGCTGTTTGATAGCCGACAACCGGCTTGTTGCCTGACTGGTGGTTTCCAAAATCACTTTGTAAACTGTTATTCCCAAAGTAAAGAAAACAGACACCACCATTAAGGTCTGAAGATGAAGAGAGCACCTCAGTCTCTGTGCAAAGGTGAAGCTGTCAAGGGGAAATGAACTGTTGAAGCTTCATACCTGTAGGTTCTTGGTCTTAATAAAGAACAAGGAATATATCACATCAGTGTGGTGTGCGAACAAATCCATCTCAGAAAAAATGGTTGTGAAAAATTTTAGCTCCGTAACCTATACTGAGGACAAATTACTCTCTTCCACCTTAGTTACTTTGTATCCTGAAGATAATTTGAGAATGGGAAAGCTGCCAAAGAGTGACAACTGACCTAATAGATGGAACAAATCTGTCACTGCTGTTGTCACTTCCCAATCCAGGTGACAGTGCATTTAGCTGCTGTAGCGGGGCAAAATGAGGCTTGCAGAACATCAATTCTGTTTAAATGAGCACAGGAAACTGCATCTACAGAAATTCCTTGTGTCGCTACAACTGTGTCTGTGGCATTTTCAAGAAAGCTGCCTGTATTTATCACGAGTTCAGACTTATCAAGGTCTGAAATGGCCTTTCTTCAGAGTCCCATCCAAAACAGTGTTCTACCGGCAGGCATCTTGGAATACTGGGTACAGATCAAAAGCAAGAAAGTTCTTGTTGCAGCAACTTCAGTTAAGCATAGTACTAGAATCACAACAGATTTAAGTTTCAGAAACAATCAACCCCTTCCTATTAAAATTTTGCATCACTGTAGGACACTGAGCTGGTGCAACTCAATGTAATACTCCGCAAGCCAGTAGAACCCTGTTGCCTTTTGCTCTTTTATTAGAATGACACAATGACAGACTGAGAGGCTGAGAAACGAATAGTTGTGCACTTAATGAGCTTAAAAATATCCGAGACAAGAACTGAGTTATACTTCAGTTCCACAGAGATAGGGAAGAGCTTCTCAATCACTGCCTGTGCATTTCTGTACAGACCTATGCAGACCCAGGGCCCAAGCTGCTCTTGGTTTTTTAAGTAAAAAAATCAGCTGAAAGGGGTTGTAATAGCTGAAGAACCATGAGCAGCCATCCACAAACAGAAAAAATACCTCTGCATATCAGTGGTCAAGGGTAAATTTTTGACAGAAATTAGGAGAATTCTGAACATTAGATTTTTCTATTATAATCCCATTAAATTTATTGAACTAAATTCCATTACATATTGCAGGAAAAAAAGAATCTTTAACATTTTTTAAGGTAAGTCAGGTCAATTTCTGAGATCTACATCATATGGTTATTTGAAATGAGAACGGATTTGATGACATGAACTAGAGCCTTTAAGCGCTTTTTTTGTCTCGTTTTTTTTCTTTTTCACGAGGGAGTGAATAGTAGTTTCTTCAAGACTGTTTCTATTTTTTGCCAGTTTGTATGGCTTTGACCTTCCAAGCTACAATACCTTTGGTATCATAAATTACCCGTGCACTTTCCAACTTGTCTGAATCTTGACATATTACCTGAGAAAGCTAGGGGAAATGGAACAATAAATAATTCCTGCAAGGGGAAACATCCCTTTCCTATACTTACACTACACACACGCATTTGTTCCGGGCTTCCACAGTTGCTTAGCTTCACAGTGTTTCCTGCAGAGCACGATTTCCTCAGACATATTGAAAAACTGTAAGCTACAATAGCAGTGCCAGCAAATATAGCTTCTTTCTCACAAGATTGATATGTATAGTCTCTTTTCATCCAAAAATTCAATATCTTTATATTAAAGAATCAATGTGAACCACATCACAGACTACTTTTGCCCTCTTATTTGTAAGTAGCAACATACTGTATTTTATATGAAACTACGACAATTACTAATGTTTTGATATATTCCTATTGAGAACATACATTTGTAGGCTTTCAAGCAATAACACTGCATTATTTCTGGATATTCCAAACCCAAGTTAATTGAAAAACTGCCATTGCTTCGAACATTTCTTTTCAGAAAGCCGTACAGGACCATTATTACGAGGTAAGCTAAGTATCTCTGCCTTCAAAAAACAAACTGACAGCTTCCTCCCTAAAAGTGTGGAAATCAATAATAGAAGAATACATTTTTAGTGGGTAAATTATCACAGTTCTGTTGACCTTAGCTGATAGTATCACATTCTTTCAGCTGAAGACTTGTCCCACCTTGCTCCACAAGGGCAAGCATGTTTCTTGATCAAGGCAGTCGAAAGCAGTAGCCTGATGGATGTGACATTGCTGTGGCTTCATCTCCCAGGGTTCAGTGAGTAGCAAGGCTGAATATATATTCCCAAGACACACACATGCACAGCTGGCCACATGGATCAGGAAAAACAGACATGCATTGCCAGCACCCACATAAATGCATACAGCATTCGCACAAACATGAACAGTGTGGATGGCCTGATCCTGCTCCTGCTTTCTAGCTGATTGGGATGGAAATCCAGTAGTGAAAAAAAATGCACACACACACAAAATATTAATCACTCCAATAGTGAGCCTTAGATACTCAGCCTACCCAGTAGCTGGTTCCCAGACGTCTGGGTCCCCCCAGTTGGTAGTATCGAGACATACAAGCCCCAGAGATTTGCAGTTGCACTCCTGTAGCTGGTATTTTTATCCAGTAGCTGGAAATTTTTATCCTACTTGCTGGATAGTTCAGCTTAAAGTTCACCAGCTTTCACACATACCCACTCAGAATAGAGAAGATAATTAGAAAGAGGATTTAATGAGAAGACAAAGCAGACTGGGATTGTGAAGTGCAGGGCTCAGTCTGACAAGTGTACCAATAGAAGACATTTACACCTGACCAGTTTGTTTTATCCCCTTTTCTCTCCTTTTTTTCCTACTTGTTCCTTCTTAATCCACCCTGACTGCTCCCTTTCCCACTTTTGGTCCTCCCCTAAATATTTTATAATGTTTTATAATCTTATAATTCCTTTAAAATACCTCATAATAGGTTTTATGTAATCCTCAAGTCTGCTTCCTCTGCTTCCTCTGGTATCTCATCATGAGTCCTATATCTGTATAGAGAGTACACCTTCATACTGCACGGTGCTCTGGGAGAGAGTCTCCTTGGTTCTTGGTGGGCTTCCCAACATTCTCCTTGGATAGTCCCAGGATGATCTGGCTCAGGGTGCCCTGTTTACGTTACTGTGTTCCTCAGTCTGGCACTGTTCTGCTAATCTTCACTGAGCCTTTGTGTTCTTGCTGATTAGTTTTAATCACATAACTGCAATTCTCAGCTAATGATTCCCCCAAGACAAAGGTCACTATCTGAAGCTATCAAATGTTATGTTCCTCAACATCTCCACATTGCCAGTTCAGTGGCTTTGGATCTTTTCTCAGTCTTGATCCACTTTAATGTTTGTTGCTTATTCTTGTTACTAATGTATATGAACAAGGCATGGTTGTACAAACTACTGTCACCAGTCAGATGCTTAGTGCAGCCTCTCTCTTCCCAGAGAGACCTGGAGAAATGTCTGCCACGTTTCTTTTCCCTCTCTTCTTCCTTTCTTTCCCACTTCCTCAAGTAGTGGTAGTAGTTTTTCTGTTTCTTTTCCCCTGTCCTTTCTCCACAGTTCCTATCCAGCTTTTTCTTCATTCCTTTGTCTTTAGAAAATAGATAACAACAGCATAATGGTCTCTAACAAATATGGCTGTGGCAACTTATTTTTATTCCCTCTATTTTCTGGATTTGGGCACTGAGATATAAAATGGAAACAATAGAAAGTTCAAGTTTATCCTCTCAAATGCTTCTCTCCATTTCCACATCCACCATATTTTTAATTAGGTTGAAGGAGGAATGCTCTATTTCCAAAAAATGTGACTTTACTTAATGAATTATGAAGTGTTATTCTAACTTTTCATAGAAATCGTACGTGACATTTACCAATGACTAATTTGTCACTTTGTGTAGGATTCATTTCAAGATTAAGACACCTACATTTAGCTTCCTATATAAGCTAGATGTCTAAGATCTCATAGTTAGTGACATTCTAGCCGATACAATCAGTGGAGCCTGCCAGACCATCTATATCTTAGACATCAGCATATGGCTGGTAAATGTGCCTCTGGACCTGTGCTGTTCTGGAGTGATGTATGGGGGCCAGTTCAGTTGCAAAAAACTAAGAGCATTTGAAATACTTTTGGATTTCAAAAACTTATAAGCCTGGCAGACATGATGAAGGACTTGGAGTAAATTCTCATTTTCTGATTTTTTTTTTAAAACCACAAGAAATCAGTATATTGCTAGCAATAGTAGAGAGAACAAAATGAGCAATCAACAAGAAACTCCTAGACCACAATGATTTATCCAACCTAGAGGTATAACAAAACCCTTAGACACAAAATGATGGTGTTTAGACAACTGAATTGAATCCCAGACTTGCAGCGTCTATCATGGGACTTTTGGCATCTAGGTAGAGTCTCAAATTCAGGTGCCACTGCTTGGAGGTTTGAGATTTTTCTGAAGTAAGAACTTCCGTAATTATAAGCAGTAAAAAGCTGTAAGATAGTAACAATAATGGCTTGACCCCCAAAAAAACACTGTTGAATTCATCAACAGGCTTATTTGCTTATTGAATTACTCATGATCAGGTACATAACTTCAAAATAAATATAATTGAACTAAAAGTTAATGTCTTCTAACTTCAAGTGGATGTGGAGGTCTGAGGACGAGAGAGACACAATATGATCTGACTTTCAATCTGAAACTTTAGAAACATTTTTGTTAAAATTTCCAAAGTCTTCAAGAGGAAAGGTTGAACTGTTTTCTCAGTCTGCAGTCTTGTGTCCAATCAGATGATGGAAATCTAAAATGCTCAGGTAGATTAAAAGGCTCTAAGAGTGAGTTTCTTATTGATTGCCCATTGTTAGCAACCCTTTGATTTTAGTGATAATGTGACTCCACACCTTCTGTTTCTTTTCCTTTTTGTGAAAGAGAATCATCATGGATTTTTTTTTCTTTTTATGTGAGATATTTTTTAATGTGCAGTTTAAAATGGAGGTGGAAGAGAATCATTAAGTCATCTCAAGGAAAAGGCTCGAGATCAGATCTTCCATTCACTCCAATCACTAGAAATACAGCTGTCACTCTGATGTACATCATGAGAAGCCACAGCTTAACTAGGACTGTCAGGTCTTACACTAGAAATCAGGTGTAGCTGTTACAGACTTATAAAATTGATACCAGTATCTGGAAGTTTATTTCACTTTGGACAAGTCAATTACTCTGACTTCTGTAGCTGCAAATTCTACTTATTTAGCATGGCAAATGTGAGACTAATGTTGAAAATACGAAAGAAAAAAAAGGGACGGGTGATTATTACTAGAATTTTTTTTTCTTACGTCTGTAACCTTTGTTGGAAGAATCTTGCTGTCCTTGTAAACCATCTTTTCTAAGACAGACAAGTCATGGTGTAGATTCTGTAAAGATAGTCACATAGGGTGTAACCTCCACAAAGCATCAAAAGAAGATGTTATCAGAACAGCAAAAATCCACTACTATAGACTTTAGGATCTGCTACAACTGCAGCTCTCTTCTAAAAGTCATAACTGAAAATGTTATTTTCTTACATAGAAAATCACAAACTTTTTAAGCACAAATATCTAAATGAGAAAGTGGATTCTGACACAACTTTTCAGGTTTTATTCTGCTGTCACTGGTGTGATTTCAGATGAAAAAGTAACAAAATATATTCAATGCAGGCAAAGAAGTTCTTCTATGAAGAACTGCATAGTTAGTTTTAGTGAGCAAGCAGTGAGCAAAACAGAACTACACAGACATGACTAAAGCAAAGCAAATGCAGAGAAGTTTTGATACTTGTACCTGATGCTTGTTTGATACAGCGTGATAACATGACAGCGCAAGAACAACTCCTCACCTGATCTAGATTGGAGCAGCTCCTGTAGCTTCAATGGACTCATACCTTCTTCTTCAGGCTTATGACCTTTTCTTCTGTCTCCAGTTGTAGCTGAACATCTCAGAAGTTGGATCTCCTAAAGAGTTTTATTTTGTATTTTTTTCCTCGTTCATTTATGTTTTTTTTTCCCTAACACTTATCTCGTTGCGGGAAAAAGATAAAATTAAGCAGGGAGAATAAAGTCCTGATAAACATGTTTTTTTTTCATCCAGTTTTCACACAGGTCGTATGAACACAAAGGCACGGGCCTCCAAGCAGTCCCATAGAACCACCCTGGGAGCAGAGAGAAGCCTTACCATGACACTACATCTTCACATCACTCTCATGTTTCCTCCAAGAATCTGTTTGTTTTGAGGTAACTAGGAGCTGTTATTAAGGGGATAATATAAGGCAAACAACACACTAGGCTTCTCTGACTATGCACTTTGAAATGTTGCCAAACAATTGTCCTAATTATTTACTCTCTGGATTCTACTAAATTTTGCTCATCTGTGCAGAGGTTTATTGATCTTCAACAGGTGATCTCCACAAATGAGTTAAAGCTGTTAGGATCCCAGATGCCTCACTCTGAAAAGATAGAAACAACTTTCAAGGTACTGTTCTTTGGTTCATGTTAATATTTTTTGGACAAATATGGTGGACAAGAGTCAGTCCATAGAATGAAAAATCAAAGAATGATGCTGGCAGAGATGACAAAATGGTAAAATGCCAGATCCTGGAATGCAAATTACTTTTTAGTTCAATATCAGACATTCTTTATTTGCTTGGTTCTTTTAATCTACCAGTCTTTATATAATGTGTCTATAATCTTTCATGAATAGAACAGCTTTGAACAGAGAAAGTCTGTCTTATTCTAATTATTGGAAATATGCAAAAGCCAAATATTATGTGTAATTTTGGCTCAATTTAAATTCATCCATCATCTATCTCCCACCCGCTAATCATCCTTCATTTCTCTCCCACCTGCTAATAAAGGTAGACAGAAGGTCTAGTCCCTTCCCACAGATCTCTTAAATTGTGTTCTCTCTTGGAATAATCTCCCTTTAAATTGCAGACATGGCTGATAGGAGAATATATTATAAAAGGAAAAATTTTTGCTGAAGAGCAGTGTGTTCCCGTTGAATAAATGTTAACTGGAAACCGTGAGATTTTAAGGTGGTTGCTTTTGCCAGCTTGATTTCATCAGTTGTTTTTCTGAAAGAAAAATCATCGTAGTAATTACAAATTAAAGAAAACTAAAATATTGGCCCGCTATAAATGATCCTGGAACTTCATGAATTTCAAGAGAAAGATTAATTTGCTCCCTGTATATTTTCTAGAGAGCTGATGTTTTCCTCCAGCTGAACAGATAGGTGTGCAAAAGATATTTAAGGGCTCAGCCTTCATCAATTTCGGTTTCAATTTTGTGCCTAAATATCCTTCATACCTTCCCCTTAATCTTGATGGTTTATACTCTTGACAATAAAAAAGAATCATTGCTTCTTACAAATGTTTTGAGTTTAAATACAATAAAGACAAGTAGATGTCTAGAGTCCTACTTAAACACTAAGACACTCAAGACTTTTTCTCTAGTCCATGACTCCCTGTTTGGAGATGGCAAATCTATGCACCTTACGATCCTCAGATACAGAATGATACCTCAGAAATATGACAAGAATCTTGCTTGACAAAAGTTTGAAGGGTGCCTTGAAGGTCTGTGGCTATTTTATATCTGTGAAAAGTATTAGCAAGAACTGAAAAATTTGAATTTCTCTTCAGCTTATAATCATCATGTTACTCCAATGACACTTCTGTCACATAACTCAGAGGGAGAAAGTCTGGTTTTCTTCTCACTCTCCATAATTTAGGTAGGGTTTAAAAATATATCTCTGGCAATTGACAACATGTCAATTAAAGATACTGAAAACTTCACCACTTTAGTAAGATTCTGTGCAAACCACGATATGCGGCTATAATTAAAAGAGAACTACAATGGAAGATTAATAAAAGAAATGCCATCTGTCAGTGTTTTTGTTCAAAAAAGACAACATCATCTTAAAGGAGCGGGAACAAACGGGACAATTTGAAGGAAGAAAAGCAATGCAGTGATGCAACAGCACCATCCATGATGTAGCAGAGAGTTACAGGCTCAGCCTGGCCTGGGAAGGCAGTATCAAGGGACAGGCAATGCAGGATTTTCTGCTGAGATTCAGGGAGGGGATCTCACTTTTACAGAGGCTTAGTGTCACAGGGAAAGTGAGGAAAGGCCATTCAGTCTGTTCGGAAGACTCTGCTTTGTGTATATGAGAACCAAACACAGAGGTCAGTCCTGCAAGATGTGGGATTTTGGGGAAAGCAACCAACTGGCGTAAATTCCTGGGATGGGCGAGGGTTCTGCCATCAGAGCTGTGCTCAGAGCTGAACTGACCACTGACTTCCACAAACTCAGGCTTTTATAGGAGTTCACGATTTCTGTAGTGCAGCTTGTTACCGTAAGTACTGAGACTAGACCAACATGCTAGGTGTTGCAAGCATGCTTTTTGTGTTTGAACCACACCTGGAACCCACTGCAGAGGCAGAACAAGACTACACTTCCAGGGCTGACAGAGCTCCTCTAAACTCTTACAGCCTGGGCACAAAACATAGTCATTACTTGGAAGTTCAAATTAAACATAGGAAACTGAGAGCTGAGATAAATGCAGACTCAATCAAAGTTAGAGATGAGTTTAAGAGATTCAATTTATACCAGCTGAGGTGTAAACTCCTAATAATAGAGGGCTGCCTAGAAGGAAAGGTGAAAAATTATATGTACTCATGTTCACTTATGCTTATATCAGAATATCTCAATTTCTCATAATTAATATGTACATATATATATATATATATAAAAAACTTTGCAACATTAAAGTGATTTACCATGTTTTGGATTATTGTGGTAGCTTTGGGAATAAGGAACTCCACAGAGCTATGCAGACTTCTGTCAGCAAGGATCATGACCCAAGCATGTCTGGCTTCACTAGAATGTGGCAGATAGTGATCCAGGTTCATATTTGTAAAATGTACAGCACCTGACCCTCTCCAGAATGAAGACCAATCAGATCTGCATATCCTAATATACCTTTAGACCTTAGTTAGACAAAGAAGGAAATGGATTTTTGTTTTTCCTACAGAAGCCACATATTTAATTGGGGTTGCTTGATCAGCAAATCGAAAATTACATGGTGACTTACTGATGTTCAAACACTAAAAATTGTACAGAAAAAAAAATGATTTGCTTTCTCTTTTAGTACTGTCATACTGACTGAGATTAGATTACAGGAAAAAATCACAGTATAAAACACTAGCAGAGGTTTCCTGAGGAGCTTAAAAATTCTTTGTCATGGAAGCTTCTGTGAAAGTCAACGCAAGCATCTGTAACAGATGACAGAGTTGAAGTTGATCCTGTCAGCATGTAAAGGGATAGATTAACATGGAGATCCCTTGCAGCGTAGCTTTCTGTCATTATTACACCAGCTTCTGCACCAGTGTTGTTTATTTATTGACCCATGCCAGCCTGGTGCCAGCTATCTGTGCCCTTCTACTGAAGCATGACTCTTGGCTACTGGAATATGAACACTTCCACAGAGAAATCAAGTGCTTGCTGAGGCTGCTGGATCTGCAGCGGCAATCTGTTTAACCTCAAAGCAGCTTCCACACAATGAACTGCAAATTGCCTTGCAGTTTTTAGTCTGGAGAATTACTTCTTTAAGAATATATTCATCTACAGTGCATGCTTTAAGCACCAGAAGGCCTGAAACTCTCCAGCTTTGTGATAGTCCTGCAACCTTAACAGCTTCTAGATGAAGCTAATGTTTCTGTTCATTGTCTGGCTAGATGGTAGTTGTCCTCAGCTCGTAGAAGCATGCTGCACATGCTGGAGTTATAAGGCAGAAGTCCTGAGCCTGCAGTTATGGTGTGGGCTTTCTAGTTCAAACCTATTACACTCTGAATAGTGCAATGTGACACATTCCCTGGCACAGGTACAGCTCCAAAAAATCTCTTGTTTTATGGTTTTATACACTGAACATGGCCTCAGGTACTGGCTCAGCAGTGGAAGAGGCTGTAGGGAGACTGAACATGTGCAGGTTGTGCCTCTTGGCCTGCCAATACCTACAGATCTGATATTTCTTACTTTCACGTTTTCATTTGAGTCATAATCTCTAGTCCATTCTGTTACTGTGAGCTGAAAGCAACACTCACATAAGGTCAAATGTTTAAAACTTCAGGAAGAAAAAGACTTTAATTCCCACACTTTTCTAGAGGATTCCTCATCCTATGCATTTTATTGGTTTGCATTTGGTCCTCTTCCATCTGTTCCTGTGGTATTTCCTAATGTACCATTTCTTTTATTTGCAGTTTTTACTTCAAGTTACCTATTATCTTTAGACTAGAGTTTTGCCTAAGGTTAGGAGAGGAAGAAAAGTCTTCCAGGTCTGGAACACATAAAAAAGTAAGCACTAACAGTTGTAGTTTTCAGGAATCCCAAAAGACAGAGGAAACACTTGAAATAAATATTTTAAAATCCAGATCACATTGAAAAATAAGGATTTACTATAAAAATGCCTTTACTAACACAAGATATCGCTTTTAAAACTAGCTATAGATTAGTGTATGAGCCTGTGGTGAAGACAAGGTTGTGGAAATTGCCAGTATTTTTTTCTACGCTGGGTTGAATCGGAGATTTCTTATAAAATATTATGTGCCTTGATTTCCCTGCTGATAAAACTAGAAATAACTTCAACTATTGCCAAACTCTCCTCTGGCTTGTTTAGAGAACTTGCTTTAAAAAGCTGCTAATTCTTCACTAAGGAAAGCTACAGTGGGGCTCTGATCGTGAGCACGGCCTAAAGATATTACACAAATATTGTTTTGACTTGCATAAAAAAACCTGAGTGAATAATGTTTTCCACATCACAGATCCTTCTCAAATAACAAAATATTCAAAAGTGCTCACTATGTTCAGTTTTAAATGTGCATACCTTAATTCAGAAGACCAAATGAAAAGATTCATTTAATAACTGGACTCTCTTCCTGGAGTTAACAGAAGCTCCAAGCCATTCAGCAAACTTGAATTCAACTTTTACTCTTATTTGTATGTCTGTCACTAGATGGCAGAGCCAGTAATGTAGCCGCTAGGAAAAAATCCAAAAGAAAAGCTGCTCCCTGTCATGGAGTAAGGAATAGATCTATTTGTCCATGCAAGGGACAATGAGTCTGAGCATGAAGAGGCAACAAGATTAAAAAGAACTATGAGCAGTGATTAAGCAGCTTATTTGTTATGTTTTGTTGCTGTCCAGTACAATATCATTGTGTCCTGGGGTGGATCCCTTTATTTTTATTCCACTGGTTATGTCTATCTGTTAAACTCAGGATGCAGCAAGGAATCTCTAGACAATACACATCTTCAGGTCCAGTATCCAATATAACAGAATTTTTGCTATCAGCTATCAGTTATCATTATCCATATCAGAGTAGGTCACTGTGTCTGTCTTTGAAGACCAAGAGCGAGATCTGCTAAGCTGGTACCTGAATGCTAGTAAGAGTTAATATAAAATGCTTCTCAGACTTCTCTTTTGAAATCAGTATAGGTCTAAATCCTGCAATACAACTATGCAATGTATCTGTGTTGTAAAGAAACCATACTCATCTAAGAAGCCCATCCTTTTTGATCTCCATTCCTGGCACCATTCTCTAATTTTCTCACCTGTATTTTTTCTGACGCACATAAAATCTTCAAAAAGTTTTTAGGGCAGATCCGGCTACTTGTGGCACCTGAATATTGGCATGGAAAGATTATTGCAAAGTTTTATTTTATCCACTAGATGGTAGCAAGATCTCACACCTGCAGAGAAACAGCCTGAACCTCCTGTTAACGCTAATGCCAAAAATAACCAGAACTAATTGGGTGGCAGGTGACTGTCAATATGCAATTCAGCTGTCAGATGAGTTTTGCTAACTTCAGTATATCACCTCTACATAAAACCGGTTTTCATGTCCTGAATCTGTGCTAGCAATTTCTGAAATTCAGACTTTTAATGAAGATGTTTTTTATTTGTTGTTATGCAGATTTGGGGTTTTTTTTGTTTGTTTTATGAAAGAGAGCAAGAAGGGAGAGAGAAGGAGAGAGACCAACCCCTGGACATTAAACGGATCTCTGAAAGGCTTATAATACACACAAAAAATAGGACCTTAGAAATGTCCACTGTCGTCTTTCTCATTAACTGCCTCCTTTAAATTCATAGAGTTCAGAAATACAGTGGTAAAAAAAAAAAAAATCACAACGCAGTTTTAGTTATGAAGTTATAGACTCCTATATTGTCTTTGAGAGACATAGGGTTTCACTGGTAAAAGGAAATATCCATAAACATTATTAAGCACCTCAGATACTTTGTTAGGATGTTTCATATATATGTTTGTCGAAAAAGACTATTCCATATTTAAAGTACAAGGTATTGGCTGCTCATGGTAAAGGGAAACATACTGTATCTTAGGCAACACAAAGGCTGTAGGATGTGTCTCTGATAAATCTCAGAACTGGTTCAGATATCTGAAACTCCTGCAATGCATTCCAGGAAAATATGCACCATTCTCAGATATAATGACACAAGGACCCAGGGATATAATATGCTCTGCAGAAGTATCTCATCACTCTTCAGGGACAGACCTGAAGTGTATCAAGGAGTGGCTGTCTTAATTTTTCAGGATAATTTATAAAGTATTTCAACATCTGTCAGATTTTAGGAATTGGCTTGTAGAGACAGGTGTGATGTTCCTAGCAGAAGTGAAGGCAGAGGAAAAAACATGTGCAAATACTTCAGCTTGAAAGGCCAGAACACAACATTGATTGTGCCAGTATCTCTAGAGTACAGTCCTTGGCTGTTCCTTAAATCAATGATAACATATCTGAATTCCCAGAAAACACAGCTTCAGTGTCCTAAAGTTATGAACTTCTTATAAAAGTAAAGTTATGAACTTCCCCCCCCCCAAGTCTTCTGTCATTAGGATCATATTTAAAAAATTTATTTACAGCATAAAGTATTTCAGAAGTTTTTGTGTGTCTGTGTGGTATAATAATAAACACAGTTCTGGACCAAATGAAGGATTTATCAGTATTATTAGAGTTCCTTGACTTTTCTTCTGTATGTCAGAGTAGAACATGTCAGGAATCCTTTAGTAATATTTGTGAACACTATTATTTGATAAACCCAAAACTGAATAGAATGCAAAGTATTTTAACACTGTAAAATAATAGTTCTATCTTGTCCTTCTGAACTTCAATTATTCTGTTCAAAACTTTGCTTGTTAACCTTTTATGCTGTCCCAAAGTTCAGACACAAAACAAAGCACTTCAACAGGATGAAAGCAGCACGTTCCGAGTTTTATTTCAGCGGTATTTAGTGGCTAATGAAAATTAGCGTATAGATTTTGCTACCCAGTCAGAAAATAAAGAGATACTTTTTGAACCTGCCATTCTCTCAGGAAAAGTTGGCTGCTGCACTTCAGCATGTATGCCCTTTTGGCTTTTGCCTTGTCTTGGCCAGGACAACACGACCCAGCCACAGCCATGGACGTCCCAGCACTGCTACTAGCTTTCAGTCTTCTCTCTGGGCAGCTATTTGCAAGTTCTCTCCTGGACAAGAATAACATTGTCCCTTGTGCTCCTCTCTGTAACCACTTTAGAAAATGTCTGTTGATTTACCCTTTTGAGCAAAATACTAAACACTTTTCTTTGCTATAACTGTAGTCTGTAAAAGTGAGATCTTGTGTTTACATAGTTTGACGCCACAGATACACAGGGACCCAAATAACAAGACAATTAACTTCCAGTTTTTAAAGACTTACGCCATTGTTGAGGCAGTTTTGGAGAGGTAGGGATTTGGGAACTCCACAGCAAAGTTTGGAGGGGCACATTTGCTGGAGGGCCAGTTGGCTGGGTCTCTTGAGCAACCGTATGAGGTCTGACAAAAAAAACAGAGTCCACAGGACCAGTAACATGCTTGCCAGGCCTTCTGTTTAAAGACTGAAACCAGCTTCAGATCAGAAGTGAACATGTGGAACCCACATGTGTTTGCAAGTCAGCTGGGACCTATGAGAGCCTCCGGCTATTTATTCATGTGTCCATCAGTGCCCTGCCCATGTGCACACTGGACATCAGGGTCCTGGAGTTCTCTTGAGCTTCTGAGCGCTTAGATTTTTCTTGTTTTTTATTTTTCTTATTTTTATGTGAAAATAATAATAATAAATAATAATAGTAATAAATAATAATTTTTAAAAAGCTTCAACAGCATCTTACTGTGGTTGGTATGTGCTGTTATTGTTGGTACCACTTCATTTCTATCACTGTTAGTGCTTTTGCTGTCACATAGAAGCACATAAGAAAGATCGTTCCTTTCACATAGACCCACTTTCGTCTAAACTTTAGACATCATAGTACCAGGAGTCAGAGATATGGATAGTAGCCTCTGCTGACAACAGCTAGAAGGAAATCAAAGGTGTTGATGTGGACAAGCTATTTTGCCTTCGGGAATCAAAACTCCTCCCTCGTGACACGGTACCATGCTGTGAAGGTATGCCTTTTGCAGGCCATTTGACCTTTTTATAAAGCTACACCATCATGTAGTGATAAGTTTGTACTCAGTGATTGACAATACTCAGTTTTGCACAGACAGACAACCCATGCCTGGGAGAGCTCAGCAGGACACAGGCAAGTAGTTGGGCCCACTGTGACTGGGACTGGACCATCAAGGTAAGAGTCCCACACATTCAGTACACTAATTTGAAAGTGATGGCAGCAGCTGCTGGACCCTGTACCTTCTGTGGCTCAGTGAGTGCCTTTAAACATCCTTTCTATAAATGATTTGCATAAGGGCTCCTGCTGGCTAAAGCGCAACCTGAAGGAGCAGAGAATGGGGCTTGTGATAGCTTTCAGATAACGGGATTAGAGACTGGTAGAAACAGCTCTTAAAAATATATATATAGTTCTGGCATTTATTCTGGTGCTTTTAAAAGAATTAAAATTTAGATAGGGCTCATACATTAGTTTTGGCATTCAAGCTAGGGAGGCTTAATTCTGATTCCTCACACTATGAAGTTAGACCAGGCCTCAGAAGAATTAGTCACACATCAGACTTATGGGATCCCTCTTCTAGATTCAACGACTCTTTCTCTTGTTTCCTCAAGCTCCCCAAAAAGTATGTTTGTTATTTAGACTCTCACATTAAAGAATATCAAAGATCAAAGGTGGAAGAGGTAAGAAAAAAAAACAAACCAACCTGCTTTCCTTATAGTGCTTTATTCCTCTGGGGGACTCCACCATGGGAGTCCTTTAGGTTGACTGTTGAAGAGAGAGTGTATCTTTAAATTTCATGTCCCAATTCTGTAATTACTGAATGTAAATATAATTAGGGAATATTCAACATTAAAGAACTGGCAGAATCTGTGGCCTTTTCCTATTTCAGAACTGCGACCTTAGGATCTTTTAGGATGCAAGTAAGCACATTGGTAGCAGGAGAGAGAGCATTTGGATGATTATGCGGCATTAATCTCCATTTCAAATAAGTAATAGCATCAAGGAGAAAGAAAAATAAAATTGTGGTCAGCTACATCTGGGGTCTCATCACACTAGTGTATCCTTTTAATTTCTTTTTACTTCCGTTTTTACTGGCTTTTTTCTTCTTTCAGCAACTGTTGTGGCAATTTTTCAACTCTAAACTCACAAGTAGAACTGTTTATATTAATAATGTCTTACTAACCACAGCAGCATCACAGTAATGATTTAATTATTTCCTTCTCAGTGTTCATTTGAGAAAAAATTCCCTGAAAAATCTCAGATCCTCTACATTTGTTTTAGAAAAGGACCATATGTAATGAATCCTAAGGAGTCAGGTACTCCTACTGAAGTAGTCCCTTGCCCCTATTCAATCATGTTAGCAAGCTGTGAACATATCTGGCCAGCCTTATTGTACTACCAGTAAATAATGTCTTTGAAGTTCCTTCATTTCAGATCTCCCAATCCATGTTCTTCATGATAAAATAGAAATAGCTGTCACAAACTACAGATGTACTTGCAAGGGACTTCCACAAAGTTTTGTCCTATAGCACACAATAAACCTTATCTGAGAAGAGATAAAGGGTCTAGAACGTACCATTTATGAGACTTCAAAATGGAAAAGAGATAACTGGGAAAGTGTGCTTTATCTTTTCAGGGGAAATATTTTTTTTTTCCACAAGTAACAGGTATATTATGGGTGACTGAGTTTCTTTACTATTTAGTTAGTCTGAAAACTCTGGTGCTTTGCAAGTTATCAGGGTGGGAGGTCAAGCAGGATACCACCTCAGTCTCAAACTATCAAAGAAACACCCCCAGCTTCTAGGGAGTGGCCACAGAAAAAAACAATCTGAAATTCCCCTCTATTATTGTAATATCTCAGTAATTCACAGAATTTTTCAGGTATGTATCTTGAGGGCACTTTCTTAACCACAGAAGGGACTGTGGTTAACAATGCCCTCCAGTACCTGAAGGGGGCTTACAGGAGAGATGGGGAGGCACTCTTTATCAGGGGATGTAGTGAGAGGACAAGGGGTAACGGGTATAAGCTAAAAAAGGGTAGATTTAGGCTAGACATTAGAAAGAAATTTTTCACAGTGAGGGTGGTGAGACAGTGGCCCAGGTTGCCCAGAGAAGCTGTGAATGTCCCATCCCTGGAGGTGTTCAAGACAAGGCTGGATGAGGCTTTGAGCAACCTGGGCTAGTGGAGGGTGTCCCTGCCCATGGCAGGGGGGCTAGAACTTGATGATCTTTAAGGTCCTTTCCAACCCAAACCATTCTATGATTCTCTGATTCTCTGATTCTATGACTGAGATATACAAAGATGTGATCAAGAAAGCAGGAAAAGAAAGCAGGAAAAAAAAGCAAACCCAGGCTTTTGGTCTCTGTACTTCCTATCCTCGTTAACTACACCATTTGTCCTTGCTGGAGGAATGAAACATAAAATGTGGGAGGATGGCCTATGAAGAAATGGAAAACTTTTCTCTTTAACTCGAAGGATTCCAACATGATGACAGAGGAATAAACAGACCAAACAGGTTAGAAGGATAGACAAACTTCCATAAGTTGGTAAGACTGAAAATACTAGCATAGCTGCAGCTGTCTCTGTGGCATGGGAGATTGCCTCATCTCTAAAACCCCTGGAGTCAAGCTTCCATAAGAAGCAGAAGACCATATTAGGTGGTTACAACGATGAAAATATTCATAGCAGATGATGAGACAATCAGCCACAGTAACGCTAATGTGTTTTATGATGGAAGGACACCACCCTTGGTACCCTCAAAGTGTATATTAATATTTTTCAACATCTGTTACCCATCTTCTTGATGGTAGGATGTAAATGGACTGGTTTTAGCTTCTTTTTGTACTGGCTAGACCTACATCTCAAGGGCCATCGTGGACTGTGCTTTTGCACTACTTTCACCATAATTATTCATGGGTATCTATAATTAAAACCATCTGAGAAAGCTACAGACTAGAAGCATCTCAAAAACACAGGCAACTGAAATAGTGATTACGTAAGATGAGTCATAGTGATGACTACAGAATTTTGGCAAACAAATCTGCATCTTAAAAATTCAGCCTCTCTTCTCCTTTTTTCCTGGTAATTTTTCAAGGGACCTCTAATGAGTTAATAATCAATGAAAGAAAGATCTTCCTGTGTTCTGTTCTTGTCATTTACACAAATATATCTCAGAACATTAGAGTATCTTTCCCATGTCAGTCTTCAAGTAATTTTAGAGGGTGCTGACAGCACACAGACTTCAAGGTTTGTTAGGAACCAGCAGGATACTTGAGACTAGATTTGGCACCTGACGATGCAGATAGACACTCATTAGAATTTCCATAAGTAACCATGTCCTTAACTCCCACAGATTCTCATGGATTAATTATCTGATTATCAAAGAAAATATCAGTAGTTGCTCACCCTTAGGGCCTTCCCAAGGCTGCCATTCCAGACATAAATCTTGATGACAGAAGGAAAGAAACAGAAAAATATATTTGGGGAGAGAATAAAAGTGAAGCTCTGAGCCAACTCTCTGATGCTGGGTCTATTGAGAAGATTTAGACAGAATCTCCTGGGTTGCATTTATGAGGGATTTTTCTGGGCCGGAATGAAGTTCTGAAGATCACCATCTGCACAAAGTATAACAAACAAAAGAAAGCAGGAATTATAAAATAGTTATTTACTTTATTTCTCTTCTGAAAGTACTTTTCAGACTAGTGATGGTGATTCTTTATCATGCAGGAAAGCCATAGCACTGCTGGAAGTCATAGCTGGAGACAACAAGGAGAAAAAATAGGCAGAGAACTGAAACCACACAAAAATTCAGAGCTATAAAATATAGCAGAGGGAAAAACACTGGGAGGCAGAAGAAGACTAAGACACATAATTAATTAGCAGTGCCCTATGAAACAAAAACATCGTGGGTTTTAAGAAACAGTTGGGTTTCTATGCTTGCTAAGCATATTTTGAGGAGAGAAAGAACTTGCCTATGGGATATTTGTGTGTGGATGTGGGGTGCTGCTTGGAGGAGTGAGGTTTCCTTCATTCAAAAGAGTTTGCTCCTACAGTCTTGGATCTAATGAGAGCCAAATGGTTTCTGGATATAATTATTTCATGAGGTCTATTGAACAGACATTAGAACTTTCACCTGCTGTAATCTTAGCTCAAATACAGCTTGCAACAAGGAGGAAGAGTGCAGCGTCCTAGAGCCTTCTGGAATGAAATCTTTGAATTTATAGACAATAAATCACTTAAAGCTGAAAACCACATTTAAGTAACACCTCATTGAGCGTTTTTAAAAACATTTTCTCTTGGTCTACCACATGTACAAATAGAGTTGAATAAAAATGATTTGTCTCATTGATAATGAGACTAAAAGCACCAGTAGCAGTATAATAATATATGCTTTCAGAAAAATCCTGTTAATGTTCTTTAAAATACTTCCCATAGTTCAGACAATGGAAAGCTGTGAGTTTTGTTTGTTATACTGGAGGAAGGAAATATTAAAGGAGAAAATCTATATTTTTTAAAGGACAGATTTATTGGTTAATAGGGGTAAAGGACTGTGTGTTTAAAGGAGCACGGAGGAATACTTTCAAGAAAGTGCTGTCACTGGGAAAGGTGCTAATGTCTTTCTCACTGTGGGTTATTGATTTAGGTATCCCAGGATGAAACACTTAATGTTATAATTAAATACAGAGGGCCATGACAGATATTTCAAAGGATAGAACTGCCTCTTTCTTTTCTTCTCTTTCTCCCCACCCCCAGACTATTCTGCTCTTATTTTTAATTCCAGAGTAGCTTTTTAGAAGTTGTGTTCACAGCCAGACTCCTCTTTTCAGAAAAGGCTGGGACTAGGGATTTTTAAAGTGCAAAATTGTAAGTGATGAGGAGAAAGAGAAAGACGGTAAATCAGTTACAACTGTGAGAAAGACACTGAGAAAAAGGCTGCCTCTTCCAAGAACAAAGAAAGTTTCTCTGACGGATGTGTCTGCAACAGTAAAAGATTCTCATCTATACCTGATTCCCCTATAAAAGCACTTATATTTGAAAATAAAAGCTCTGGCATATTACAAAATGTTAGAGAAAAGAGAATAAATTGTATTATGGGAGACAAAAGATGGGAGGAGAGAAGAAGAGGCATCTCTGAGGAAAATCTTTCCTCCACTGTCCCACACTTCAGCCAAGTTGCATGACCGCATTTTGGTTGCTTTTTTTTAGAGACGTCCCAAAGTTTGTTCATATGAAAATTTCCCTGCCTCAGAGATGCCGTTATGTCTTGTGGATATATTCAACTCAGGCTTGACCAACCTGATCTCCTTCTATGACCAGGTGACCCGCTTAGTGGATGAGGGAAAGGCCGTGGACGTTGTCTGCTTGGGCTCCAGCAAGGCCTTCGACACTGTGTCCCACAGTATTCTCCTAGAAAAGGTAGTGGCTTGTGGCTTAGACAGGAACACACTTTGCTGGAAAAAAAACTGGCTGGATGGCTGAGCCCAGAGAGTTGTGGTGAACGGAGTTAAGTCCAGGTGGCAGCTGGTCACCAGTGATGTTCCCCAGGGATCGGTTTCGGGGCCTGTCCTGTTTAACATCTTTATCAATGACCTGGATGAGGGGATTGAGTGCTCCCTCAGTAAGTTTGCTGATGATACCAAACTGAGCGGGTGTGTTGATCTGCTTGAGGTTAGGGAGGCTTTGCAGAGGGATCTGGACAGGCTGGACCGATGGGCTGAGGCCAATTGCATGAGGTTCAATAAAGCCAAGTGCCGGGTCCTGCACTTCGGTTGCAACAACCCCCTGCAAACCTACAGGCAATGGGAAGAGTGGCTGAAAAGCTGCCCGGTAGAGCAGGGCAACATTAATGATTTTATGATTCTATGATTCTGTGATTCTATATTGTGAAAAAGTCCAACCCTTCTTTCTAATTAGCTTACACAGATTTCTGTTCTTCACAATGAAAAGACAATACTGCAGGCTGAAAAAGTACCACAAAAACATCTTTCGGCAGGAGTATCTTGATGCGTTTACCTCTGAGATGTGGTGTCATAACAGGATTGAAAAGCCAGGCATTTTTAAGAGTGTATATCTCCCAGAGAATCTGCTTCAGAAATTTAAGAAATAGTCAGGGTTATTTTTCTATGTCAGGGCATAACGAGGTATTTTGCTCAGCCAAGACTTTTAGGAAATGAGACTGTAAAGCAATGAGCCATACTTAAGACACAGGGTACACTGGCAACAAGCATTTGAAGGAAGTCAGACCTTTTCCTGGTAGATTCAAAGTACACAAGAGATCAAAATAACAATGTTGTCCAGCTGCCTTCCTTCTGACAATTTTCAAGCTCTTTATCATGCACTAAATCTAACATTAATTGTGTGTAAGTCCATGCAAGAATGCTAATTAAAACAATGTACCTATCACATACTCTTGTGCTTTCCAGGCAGCAAGAACACAACAGACAGCTGTTGTTCCGAGTCAGTGTATGGGAGGATAAGAGGTAATTGACCCTGCAGTTGTTAGGTTAATTCACAAAGGGAAACCTCTTGCATAACTGTTGTTTCATCTGTTCTCTCATTAAAAAAAAAAACTAAAAAAAAAACCCACCAAACCAACTGTACCAGAACCATTCTCTTTATATAAGCTATTTGTGTACAATCATGAAGACTAATTACTTAAATGAGGAGTTCCACAAGCACAGGAAATAAGGAAGCCCTGTACTCCATATATTTCTGTTTCATGCTTGACTGACTTCAGAAGTTAAGAAAGCACAGGCTCCATTTGAAATTTTTCCTGTGTCTGGGACCTGGTTAAAAACTCTTCCCATGTGGGAGAGGCATGAACATGAACATCTCCTTTTCTCCTCCATTAGACGTAACACGTAGGTTCTCCTGCTGTAGCTGGTCATCCAGTTTTGCAAAACAGGTAGAAAATTAAATACCTTTGATACTTCTACTCCCCTGGTGCATTCATTTAATAAAGTATTGGTTTCACTGGGAGGAGAAAGGAAGTGCAAAATTAGGAATACACACGGGCAGGCACGCTGAGAGCAAAAGCCCCATAAGCCTTGTTGTCATAGTAAGTCAAGTTAAAAACCCCACATGCAGATGTCAGATAAGATGGGGTTTTTTACATACATGAGACTGTTGATTTTACTCTAAGGGTTCCAAAAAAAATTATGGTATTCTGTAATAAGCAAAGCCGCAAAATCCTGCAGGAACCCATGAAAACTTAATTGTATTCAACGTACAGAAGAAAACCTGTAGGCCTTAATATGCTGGTTGAGTTGCTTCTAACATCATTATTCCCTGACAGAAAGAAATGATGTTACACCCCTCAAAGATTCCTTCCAAGTGGCATGAAACCTCCAATTTCCGATTACTGCATGTGTTTCTGTTGAAAAGAGCCTAAGCCACAACATTTGGATTCAAACATGATTCTGAACTCACTAAAGGTGCTCATGCCTGAGGTTTTGAGTTTGATTTATTACAGAGATAAAATGACCACCTACTTGTATTTGTCTAGATCCCAGTTTAAATTTTATGTTTAAAAATGGGAACAACTTTCCATGAAAGTTATAGAGAAAAAAAGTCTTGGTCCCAAGTCAAAGTTTTCAAATACTTCTCATTTACCTTAAAGGAAAAATTCAGAAGAATTTCTGGAATGTAGACAGGGATTGTTTAACAAAATTAATAGAAATGCTGAGGCTAACCCTTTGGATGAAAGTCTCAATCAATGCTTGCTAAAAAAATGTTTTCTTTTTTTCTCTTAGTTAAAAAAATCCTCATAAAATTATAAGTCTACATGCCACAGCAACTTAACTTCTACCACTTCCCACTGGCTTCCATTGCCTCTACTGCACCTTGAAAATGCAAGAACATATTTTCATGAAAAGAATTTTTAAAAAACACAAGCCTATGTATGCAAATACTTACAATTGATATGTAGCATATTTTGTCTGAACTCTAGATACCTTCTAGAATACTTAAAGTTAATTTGGTTTAATAGTCAAGTAATTAGTAAGGGACATAATTTAAATTTATTAACATGGTTCTGTTTAAACATTTCCAAATTATATGCTCAGTAATGCAAACTCATGCAACACTTACTGACTTTGTCTATGATTCCCCCAAAGGTAGTTTACACTCTGTGTTACAGCATGAAGTGAAAAGCATTTTCCCATTTAAAAGCAGTTATGCCATCTGATGGGTACCATAATGCTATCTGCAGCTGTTCATTCTTCAGCTGCTCTTAGAAGCACTTTCCTCCTAATCAGTCAGTTGCCTCTAGTGACTGAGTCATCTACCCACTGTGAGTAAGAACTGAATATCTTTCATGTTAGCCCAAAGGCTAATAGTTTAGCTAGGAAGAAAAAAGTTAAATTGGATACTGCATTTTTAACTTGCATGGCTCCCATAATTTTACTGAAGATTCACGGCATTAAGTGGTGTTCCCCCCTGTTTCTTTAAAACATTAGATCTCAGATTTTCAAGAAATTACAACATTCATCTTCCTAAAAGGGTGCTTTGCTTCTGATTTGTTTAGAAGTTAAGATTTGCAGTGTAGAAACAGTCATTACAATTTACTGCATGTTAAAATATTTATCACGCTTATTTTATGCTGATTTTTTGGTATGTTTAAGGTTCAAAAATAAGTCATTATTTAGTCCTTCTGGGTGCCTTGGTGCAGTTATGCGCTGACACAGAGGAAGAATGGAGTAGTTCACCAGGGTATGAAGTTCACCAGGGTATGAGTGAACTGCTGACAGACTACACTTATTTAAGTTAGGCATCAGAAAACTCTTGAGCCTGAATCCTTGTTTTGTTTTGGTTTGGTTTGGTTTTTTTATGATAGATCTTAGGTATCCTATCCTCTTCTTGAGTGCATTCATTAGAATCGAAAAGGAACAACATGATTCCTGGAAAACAAATGGAGGAGATGAATCAGTCCACTTTGGAAAGATTTTCGTTCGCATTACTGCTAAATTGTAGAGTATTTCTTACATCTTAAATTTAGAAAATGGACAAGGTTGAGTTAACACATGCATTTATTAATCATTTTTAAAATATCTGCCGCAAGTGAAAATCATCTTAAGGCTTCTGTAACCTTACCTAGTAAACTAGTCTGGCATATAGATACTGAGAGATTAGGCTGGTTAAAGCCACTTAGTTCCCCCTCATTTTGCAGTTGCGTTAATTTTTCCTTGGATGGAACAGAGAAGGGCGCTTGTATCTGCATTCTGAAGGAAGAAAAACGCAAGTGGAAGAGTAGACTCAGTCTTGGCATGACTGTATCAGCCCATATGGAGATATGCAACAGGATAATATGTCAATATAGCTTCAAAGTAAAAGCAAAAAAACAAGGAATCCAAATGTCTTATATATGCAGACAGCAAGAGGGAGGAGGCAGGAAAGATCTGCTTGTGAGAGTGGAAGACTGGAGAGACCTATGCCTTTGAGAAGCAGCTGCGTGGTTTGATTTCACCTTCTGAGGGGGTCTTCCCTGGGATATGGTGGACTAGGGTTCAGAGATCCTTTCCTCCCAGTTCACAACAGGCAACAAAACTTAGGTTTCTTACATTTCAGATTTACGTCCAAAACACTTGTTTGTAGGCTTTCTTGTACATTATTCGACTAGTGAGTGGCCTAGAAAGAGGAAGTAGATTCTACTGTCTAACAGCTAGATACTCAGGATGGCAAAAGCTGTTGCTCCAAATCAGGTAGAAAGGTCTCTAGACCTTGGTTTCTAGCATCCTAGTTGAATACATGTAAGTCTACTCAAGCAGTTCTTTCTAAAATGACTGGAAAAGAAAATAAAATAATTCTGCAGCATTTTTCTTTCTGGTTGACCCAATCCAATTTTTCAGTGTTTATTTGTGGTTTCACCACCAAACTGAAATGTCTGCTTCTTGTAATACCTTGGTCTTTGCCGGTAGCTTAACCATAATCACTGATCTTAAGAAAAAAAGCTTTTCTCTTAATAAGACTGCACCTGTATGCATGAAAGATTTTGCCTTTAGTTACTTAGCTGTCAGCAGCCTGTATAAAGTAAATGACTTCCAAGGCTGGTGTGAACAATGCTGAAATGTTTTTTCTTGGCTGCAGATATTAGCAGTGTACTTCAACTGGTTAAATTGAGAAATGACTTTAATTTTTTTTTAATTTTAGTTCCTATAAAAGAAGGTCTCTATTTTAAAAACTATTGTTTTGCACGAGGGACTTAGATTTTGGAAAATGGTTATAATGAGACACAATTTGTGACAACAGGTCTGTTCATTTTAGCTTTTAAAAGCACATTTGCCACAAGGTGGCAAACTATGTCTACAGGTTTACATTGAAAACAAGAGTGTAGAGGTGTCAAGACGTTTCTGAAAAGCTTTTATTTCCTGTGCTTGTATAGAAAACAGTATTGTATCAATATCTGATGTACCTCTGCTGTGTACGGAGAGGAGGAAATTTTGTTCTTATGAAACAAGACAGCATGCAGAGGGGGAAAGAGGCATTTGTCTTGCTAATGCTTTTAACTCACCACTTAACTCACAGAATGTGCATTTAAACAAACCTTCCAGGTCTTCCTGAGAAAGTACTCTAAATTCCGTAAAAGAAAAAATTGAGTCTATGGAAGCAACAGATAAACTTGGAATAACAATTAACATAACTATAGGACTTACCTTAGTGGAACTAAGTTTTGCATTGGAGTCGAAACTTTTCCAACCTAATGGGACATTTTGAATGAATTATCTACTATGGGGACTAGACTTGTATGACATAAACAACACAGAAGGACTCTTTACAAAAATCTCTTTTCAAAGAAACAAATGAAAAAACAAACAAATTTCCGTAGCTAGATGATGCTAAAATATGCATGTTCCAAAAACAAGTGTAAAGGTGTGAGTTAATTTGGTTTGTGTGTGTGTAAGTGGGGGGGGGGTGTTAAACAGAAGAGAGAGAAGGTAGATGGTACTGTTAGCGGAGTATCAAGGAGAAAAATAAACAATTAAAGCAACAACAAAAAACAACATTTTTGGTCTCTAATTAAAGGCTTTTACAATAACAATGAATGTTTAATAAGTATAGAGATCCTTATGGAGAGATCTGTAAAACAGGAAGAAATCTGGATGGGTTCCACTTCTGCCTTTTATTGCTTCACTTCAGCTGTGTCCAATGTTTGATATCTCTCTGATTGTAACCATCTAGATTAACTCATGGCCAACTAAGCAAAATTTATAAATGCAAGTGTAAATAGTAATACAGGAAATGCACTGTTCTGAACCAAAGAAGAAGTGCAGTTTGAAGAAAACTTTCTGGCATTTTATCAGGGGATAACTAAAAATGCTTAAGTGACCTGCTAGGTGTTTACAGAAAACAAGCCAACCAAACAGGGGAAAAAAAAAATTCATTCGCTTCTAGGAGGGCAGATGATTCATAGTAGGATTGCTAGGACATTAATAAGGAAAACTAGAATGTAAGTGGAAAGAGAGAAACTAGCTCTTGGAGCTTAACTTTTAGGTGAGGTTCTTACAGTACTTCCTCAGAAGCACTAAAGGAAAAATCTGAAATGATTATTCCTTCCCCTCCTGAGATTCTACATTTAAATTATTTTTTTTTATCAGGTACAGTCACATAGTATGCAAATCCTTTTTGAGCAATCCAAAGCGAACACTTAAGGGATCAAACCCTGAACTAGTAGAAGTCATGTTACACTGCCCTCTCAATATGGAGTTAAGTGACAGACCTGCTCTAATGGCTCTATAAATGATCCATGCAGAAGGAGTATTTAAATAGTTGTTGACAGTTAGTGGATCTTTTCCTTCTCATTTTCAAGGCTGATGGAAAAAACAGGAGAAAGAAAAAAAAAAAAGAAAACAAACCCACATCTGTATCCATTCCACAGAGAGTCTTCGTAAAATGTTCAAATCCTCACTGATACTAAGGAGTTAATATCTAGGATGAAATCCAGCTACAGGTTTTTCAATCTTTGCACTTAAAAGAAGACTCAAAACTTAAAAATAATGAACTCAGCAGTGGATTAGTGTCATCATGCTGTTGATAAAGATTTGCAGTCCTCCTTGGAAGTACAAGTTTGGTGTACTATATGAACGCACATTTTGTGAGGAAGACTTTACCCTGTGACACAGATTTTCAGACTGAAGTACCTAAAACTCTTGCCTCTGCCTCTGGAGTTTAGTGACTAAAAAAAAACCCGTGTCCTAATAGTTGACAGATAGTGAGTTATCGCTCTAAACATCTGTGCAACACATCTGCAAACGAGAAGAGCTGAGCACAGGAATCCTTAACTACTGATGAGCTGCTCAGTGGTGCCAGCAGGCATGGATTGCTGTGATAAATTATCATCACAATAAAGTCAATGAAGTTTGAAACCCAGGGCTAGACCTCTGCTCAAGGAAATCAACATGGCATCAACACAGAGCATGGGGCACACAGCTGGAATGTGACTTCATCTGTAAATATGAATAGCAGAAATCGAGTTGACAGGTAACAAATACATGGGTTACAGGGAATATAATTTCCTCACCAACTGCAGATGGAAGTTTTCCGCTTTCATGTGTCATTAGACTTACATAACCAGTGATGTGACCTGACTCTGCTTTCAGGAGGAGCTAGGTGCAGCCAGTGCTGAGCAGCAGCTGCTGCCATTAATCTGTGAGAGAGCACATAGGACAATAAGTTGGGCATAACAATGAGGTGGAAACAAAGAAGTGAGATTGCTGTGTTAATAATAAATTAATAACTAATTGTTCAGGAGAAAAACACCAGCAGGAAAAAGATCTAAAATCAGACGAAAAAGGGTAGATACAGACAATGATCAGCAACACTGAGGATCAGTTTGTTTCAAAGAACAGCAGAACTTAACACTTCTGCACTGCACTGATAGCAGTCTGGCCAGCAGACACTCACCAGGTGACTGTACTGTTGTGCATGAGCATATCTCAGCCTATATCTTACCATATATCTTCATCGATCCCAGGGCAAGCCTTGGCTTTTCCTCACAACATACTTGTCACAGCCCATACCTGTGTGCCCTAGCTAGTAAATACTTGTGTTCCTGTAAATCCTGTGCCTGATCAGGCTCTCAGGTCTCCACACCTGACAAAAGAAAATAAAATGAAAGGCACCCAAAGATTTGGGATCTCCAAAAGAGATTTGAAAGTTATGACATGTACAAAAAAATTTCTGTGATCTTGACTGAGTTAAACACACAGACAGATGTTTTGAGCCCTTGCTTCTTGTAAGATTTCAGTTTTACTTTTCTTTAGTTTTAGCTACTCTATTTTTTTTGGCTACATATATGTATTTTGATAGATACAAAGTTACGCCTTTTCAATTCTAGTTCTCTCTTATTACCGTCAGAGAGATTTTCTTGGATAATATGTGATGCTCGTTTTTTTGTACAAATATAACTTATTGTTTAGACAGAACACTGCTGATTGCATTATTTTAAAGATTTTTTTTTAATTAGGAACCTTCTCCCAAGCCTTCCAGTCATACCACTTTCACTAGTTTACTCCGAATTTACCCTAGCAACGTATACAGGCTAATATGGCCCAACATCCATGTGACTGACGTTGAGGTTCAAATTGCAGTTCTTCTAAAATGCTGATGTTACACCTAGTTCTGACCATTTTTGTCATCTACAAATGTTATTGTTAAAGAATTAAGCTGAGGCTTCAAAATTTTTTACAAGTTACTCTTTAATTTCAGCTGACTTACTCAAGCCAAATAACTGTCCCAGAGCAAGTACATGTTGAAAAGGGAGAATGTGTGCTGGGAGCAAGATCTGCCTCAGGTTCAGTTCATTATGGG
>WKFP01015175.1:3169839-3224187 GCA_011057875.1 Pterocles orientalis
CCTGTAAATCCTGTGCCTGATCAGGCTCTCAGGTCTCCACACCTGACAAAAGAAAATAAAATGAAAGGCACCCAAAGATTTGGGATCTCCAAAAGAGATTTGAAAGTTATGACATGTACAAAAAAATTTCTGTGATCTTGACTGAGTTAAACACACAGACAGATGTTTTGAGCCCTTGCTTCTTGTAAGATTTCAGTTTTACTTTTCTTTAGTTTTAGCTACTCTATTTTTTTTGGCTACATATATGTATTTTGATAGATACAAAGTTACGCCTTTTCAATTCTAGTTCTCTCTTATTACCGTCAGAGAGATTTTCTTGGATAATATGTGATGCTCGTTTTTTTGTACAAATATAACTTATTGTTTAGACAGAACACTGCTGATTGCATTATTTTAAAGATTTTTTTTTAATTAGGAACCTTCTCCCAAGCCTTCCAGTCATACCACTTTCACTAGTTTACTCCGAATTTACCCTAGCAACGTATACAGGCTAATATGGCCCAACATCCATGTGACTGACGTTGAGGTTCAAATTGCAGTTCTTCTAAAATGCTGATGTTACACCTAGTTCTGACCATTTTTGTCATCTACAAATGTTATTGTTAAAGAATTAAGCTGAGGCTTCAAAATTTTTTACAAGTTACTCTTTAATTTCAGCTGACTTACTCAAGCCAAATAACTGTCCCAGAGCAAGTACATGTTGAAAAGGGAGAATGTGTGCTGGGAGCAAGATCTGCCTCAGGTTCAGTTCATTATGGGCGGCAACCCATCAATCAGGCACAGCCCTTGAGAAGGCCTTCAAAGTAGATAAACTAAGCTCCAGCCACACCCAAGACTTGGACTTCCAGCACAGAATTTATTTTCCTAAATAATATAAAATAGTGTACAATTCTGTAAAAAAAAAAATATTTCAAACAGTTGCAGGTTGAGATTTGAACAACAGCATTGAGAGACATAAGAAATGTGATTTTGATCTTGTGTTGATTTGTTGGCAAGAATTTTAAATGAAGCTTTGTTAAATTCAAGTGCAAAGGTCAAACAGCAGAATGAATTCATATTTTCTGGTTAGTCAAGAAATATGTCTATTGGGGCATACACTGTATAATGTCTACTATAAAGGCATCCAGCTGAGTCCAGTCATTAGGATCTTTTTACTATTTCTATTCCTTGTATTTCTGTACAGTAATTTCTCCTCTATATCTGTAGCATGGATGTGCTGTTAGTTCTGCATTCATAATAATAACATCCTGATATCATATACTGCTTTCCTTTGTTAGAACTACATAGAACAGCTTACAGAAGGTACCACTATTGATGTCTTTTTTGCATGCATGAAGAAATTTGACATTGCATTTCTTAGAAACATTTCTTAGAAAACACCTCTTATGCATATGAACTCATGGTCATGTCTGCTCTTCACAAGTGCTCTGCCCAGTCCATTGTCCATATCTGAAGGAAAATGTTAACACCATCTATTAAAGCAACTGGTACAGCCAGGGGGAAAATAATCAAACTAGTTTAGAGGAGTCTTTCTTTAGGTGGACAGTGAACAAACCAACTGAATAAATCTGATGTTTGCTTAGAGAAAATGAGTTTGTTTTGCGTTGAGCAGAATTTACATAACAGGAATATAAGTTATTGTAAATTCCTATACCCACAATCTTAGAAAGAATTGGAGCCTGGGATAAAGAATAAAAGAAGTTAATGAGTATGTACACAGCTTCTAAAAGATTTTCAGGCATTTAGGCCCGAAATAATACTTAATGTCTGTGAAATACAGGTACCCAATCCCATTTTCGGAACTGCCTGAGATCACTTAGGTTATTTTGTTGTGTAATATATAGAAAAACTTGGAGTTATTTCCATACGCTTAAAATCTGAATTTGATCCTTCACCTCAAAACTACTTGAAAATTCTTTAATGAGATGATTTTTAGGGTAAAAGTGATTAATAAATCAAATTGCTAAGCATTACCAGCTCCTACAAAGGTTAGAAGTTCCTCAGTGCTGTACCTCCTGGCTGAAAATGTCAATTATTCCACGTCAAGTCTTCTGCTTTATTTCTGTGTTTTAAACGATACTGGACTTTTATTGCTTTTGGCAAGCAGCAAACATGTCTTTGATATAACACAGTCCCTAATTTTGCACACAAAAGGGATTTTGACATGCAAATTGTAGTATCTTTGGATCAGTCCTTAGGAAAACCAGAGGAGTATTAAGCCTTTTTTTTTTTCTTTAACAATTATGTATCTAAATTCTTCCCTGAAGAATGTCTTGACAGAGCAGAACAGATAAGAAAGATTAATTCTCTGTACAGTGGTAGAAGATTATAAAATACCTTAGTAACAGAGTTTAGAACCACAAAAACCTATACTTTGTTAACAGTGGGGAAGTAGTATTTTCCCTTTCATTCACAAACTGATGGTCTTCACGAAACAGATTTTCAGAGAAATGCAGAAGAAAAGTGAAATCCTCTTAAAAATTCTGCAGACCCAGCTCCTGACAAAGTTCAGACACTGATGGGTAGCGCTTTCTGAACTATGGCCCAAGATTCACTGTTTTATGGTCTGGATCTCATGATCAGAACAGTTCTTAGGAAATTGTTTTAAATAACATTTCTAGTTAAGAGAGCAGATAAGATAATACAATCATGCATGGAAAAAAAAATTCAGTTGACAACCCATCGATTTGATGTTTGGTGAACTGCTGTTTTGAAGCATGTCTTAGTCTTTTTCTAATCTATTTGATTGAAAGGGCTTTGTTTTATTTTATTACAAATAGGCACTCTAGTAATGCCATTGCTCTGGAGTTAGTCTATAAATAAGATCAGAAGCCTATTATGATTATTGCAATATAACCAATATAAATAGAGAGAACTTTTTCCCTAAAAAGTTTAAAATAGGAGATGACAGAAATATTTTGGTGCCATACCTAAGAACACGTGTTTTGGTGTTCAGGCACGTGACTATAAAACAAACCATGCAGAATCACGTTGAATTTACTGGGGCTAAGGATGTATTAATGATTGGACATTGTACCTAAGTAATCCCGTAAGTTTCTGTATCAGGGAGCACCGGTTGGTGACTTTATTTAGGGACATGTTCTTCAACATATTTGTGATCCCAAATAAAACCAAAGGATGCCATTGTGTAGAGGGAAATTGTGAAGCCCGTAGTATTTAATACAGTTTTGTAAAAAGTGTGTTTCTCTGTGTTGCCCCAAACTGAATGAGTCAAATAAGGACAAAGAGGAAAATGAAACTGCCCTGCTTCTGAATAGAGAAACAAGTCACCACTCAGCAGAAATGTTAGACACCATGTTTTGTGGAATGAATCTCACGTTGTTCCTTGATGTAGAAAGGAGACTATTGCTGTGTTCCTTCCCTTCATATAAAGCTGAGGGTGCCTGAAGAGGTGCTAACCAAAGGGACTGACCAACTGCGGAAAGGTAAGTGACAGATAGCTGAGAAACAGTAACATGATGAAGAGGTGTATGCAGGTTCCTCCTCTCCCAGCAATCTGAAGACTTGTTCTGTTAGGTCTGTGACTTGCTCAAACATCTTTGGTAGCAGAACAGTGCTCAGATATTGTGTCAGATCAGAATGTCAATGCATGTTGGAAATGTGTGCCAACAGGGATCAGATAGGTGCATCTAGACAGAGGCAGAAAGAATGTAAATGTGAAATGGGGTCATCATGGAACAGTTGTCAGAAGAGTGAACAAACATTCCAGTATTATTCCTGTTTCACTTGCACACATTTAAAAGGGAAATTAATGTATTTGGAAATACTATATCCAGAGTGGGTTTGGGTGGAGAAGTGGGTGAAAAGGGCAGGCAATATTGTCTTGTTCAGTGTAGTATCAAAAATGCCAAGTTAAGGATATGTATAGTCATGAACCTTTATTGATTTTGTATCTGTTAAAGCATGTGTCTTGTGATTTCTCTGCTTGAGGGAATTAAACATTTGTTTTGAACTCACATAGCCATTTATAGCTTTCTTATGATCCGAGCCTGCAAATATTATGTTGCCATGGATGCTAGCCTCAGATAGTCCAGGAGTTTTTCAGTGTAAATTCAAGAAAAGTGTGACAGATCAGTGTTTCTTTTAATTATTATTTTTCTCAAAGAAGAGTCTGTCTGCAGCAGGTACAGACCTGGCTGCTCGGCTGTTTTCTCCAGCAACAGAAGCAATGTTCTAGTGTTGAGATGAGGTGTAAATTCCACAGAGGTGTGGCTCAAGACTGACATCTGTTTTTTAAAAGTTCAAGTCAGTAATGGGAAACAAATTAAGTATTCTAAGCCCCTGTTTAAAATATTTGATATATTAGTAAAATAACAACAAGATGGAAAGAGAAGCAGCAAGCCACCCTGCTCTGTGTAAATATCTTTTAAGGTACTAGACTTAGATGCCAAGAAGATATGCAAAACCACAAAGAACTTTTCAAAATCATCGTCTATATTTCAAAGACAGAACATGGTGAAGGTCCATAACCAAATTCCACTGAGGTCATTGGAAAGTCTTGTGTTTACTTTGATGAGGCTGGACCTAGCCTTAAAAACTAAGCTGGTTTCCTCATACTGCATGACAAATGTTGCTCAAGAGAAAGGAAAAGAACAGATAGACTGAGGTGCACAGGTTATTCTTGGCCAGCTGGCGTGGAATGCGTTGCTGATCATCGTCCTGGGCAGATGATTGGTTTGGATGTCCAAAAGCTGTTATTAGATTTCTACTAACTCAAAAAAAAATTAATCAAAATATGTCTGAGGTAACAATTTGGGGTGAGCACAGACTGATGCTCCTGAACCATTGTGGTTCTTGCCCAGGCATTAGAAGATTTGTCTTTTAAAAGATTCTGGAAAATAGAGATCTGTTCCTCCAGAGACCATCTGAAGCAATAGTGATCTGGGATCTTTCTAACATTTTGCTTATGACCCAGAGGCACTCTGGCCTAGATCCTATCCTCCAGCTCAGAGCCAAGCTAAGAAGCTTAGTTAGACTTCTGGAGAGCAGCTGTGGCTTCTCTGCCTGCTTTGTTTATGAAAGTGTACCAAAAAGTTATAACTGGGTTCAGGAGGCTTCATGTGCCAGCTGTTGCTGATGTTTGTCCTTCCTAAATCTGCTATGACCTGCCTTTCCCTCTGCCAGAAAACCTGCTTCACCTATCATCCAGATTTCTTACTCAACTCCACCCACTTCTACACAACACTTCCTTTCCCATGAGCTTCTTCTGTTGAACAGTAAAATCCAATGTTTCAAAATTTACCTTTATCTGGAGCCACAACAATTAAAGGTTGATTAAAAAAAACCCAAAACCCCAGAAACCAAAGAAATAGAAAACCCAAACTAAGACTAACACCTTTTTAAAGCTTATCTGCCCAGTATAAGAATAATAGCAATTTTTAAAAAAAATCTACCGCCTTTCTTATTGCTGAGCCAAGCATGAAAAAACCTTGACATTCTTTCATGGTTGAAAGATGTAATGAAAAATACAGTATTTTCTCTTTATTTGGATTGTATCTTCCCTAGGTAGTCTAGGTAGGATAAGTAGAAGAACCATGACCATGGTTAGCACTAATTGTCAGGAAATCAGATAGTTTTGAAAAAGGGATAATCTGTATGAAGGGTCCCAAGTTAATAGGCAAGATGAGTTCTCAAAGCTGGAAAAGGGAAAATCTAATGACCAACAAGTAGAGGAATAGTTGAAAAATATGTTTAAGAGCTGACAATAAGGGTGGGGTTGGTGAACTGGTGGGAGAAAAGTCTTATATTATCAGCCAAAAAACCCCTTTGAAGTTACCTTCAAAAGCTGTTTCCAATACTTCCTTTTTCTTATTATCAGCAAGTCTTGGTGGAAAAGAAACGTGAACTTCTTAATTGGGAGAGAATAAAATAGATAGCCTGATATCATTTGTACAAAGGATGACTGCAGTATAATACTGCTACAGGCAACAGTGAGGCTTATGTCTTTAAGCCAGCTGAATCATGAAATGTTTATCTAACTTTACAGACCCTCACAACTATCTATTTTTGTGTGTGATTTCTCTCTTACTATGCCTTTTCCTTAGATGTCCTGTTGATGTTTCAGGGTTGACTTTAATGTTCTCCCAAAGGAAACAGCTGAAAGATCCAATATGGTTTCTTCTTTAGAAGCCGAGAATGGTTTAGCTCTTTCAACATTTTTTGCATAGAAGTAGAAATAAATGACATGTGGAAATTGCCTCATATCACTATTAACAATTTGATATTACTTTTCTGAAATATTTTATTTATACAAGAATCAAGTTTTAAATAAAGATACATCTCTTATAAAGGGTATTTCTGTGTGATGCTTACTATTTACCAACAGCTAGATGTGAACCTTGGAACATATTTAGATCATGCTACTAGAGCCATAGGTATTATCTGGTTTCTCTAAGTTTGCTTTGCATCTGATTGGCAAAGTTCCAGTCTGTTTTCAAAAGCAGAAGCCTAAGAAAAGAAATATGAACAACACCGTTTTGACGTTACTTCTTTTGGATATTCTAGGGGCAGTTACACACACTGGTGTTAACAAACAGTTGAATAGATATACGGGAGTGTGTTGGTGACAAAATAGGTAAGAAGTTTGCTTTCCTGATCAATCCCTCAGCAGTCAAGAATATACTCAGGGGACAGGTTCATTACATGTGAATTTGATCAAGCTGCTGTTAAAGTTGGATTCTGGACAAACTGAACTGCTTGTTGAGTTAACAGCTCAACATCAAAGGGAAGCTTACACATTACGCTGTTTTTTCAGCTCTACCCAATCTCTTTGTTCTGAGGTATAGCCTTATTTACGTGTATTCAAAACCAAATGGGAAAATGAAATTACTAGCAACAAAACTGAACCGTTTTACCCAGTTAAAAGTGGAAATATGGATGTTTTAGTTATTTTCTGAAATTTTCTGTCCCTTATTCTAAATATTGAAGTGCTATTTTCTTCTTTACTACTTTTTTTTATTTTATTCTCATTTTACTCGCTGAATATTTGACTGCTTGGACCGGGATGATGATCACTCTAGGACAGCCTAGATCACTGTGATAGTACTGTATTTCACTAATAACTAGTCTACTAGTATTAAAAAATGTAATGGACAGAGCACTGCATGTTGCAAAATATTTTCAAGTAGCAAGGCAAACTAGTGCAAGCTGAGCTTCGCAATTATGAAGGTTAGTTATTTTAGTCATGTTGCTCTCACTGTGATGAGCATAATGTAGATGTATTCTGAAAGTTCCATGTTTTTGCCAGTATCATAAAGATCAGTCTTTCTAGGACCCTAGTGATACGGCTCCTTGTGTTGTAGTAAATTTAGCTTTTGCTTGACTTCTATCAAATTTAGGAAGAATTTCTCTATTCTTCTGACCATTCTTCAGGGGAGCTGTAGAAAAGTACAAGATGCTTTCAGTAGTTAGCTTCTTTAGCCCTTCTCTTTGCTTGCAATGAGGGCAAATTACCATAATGAATATACATAGCAATCGTGTTTTTGTTTTTAGATTCAATTAAGGAAGCAACCTGGTTTTGTCCCTCCAAACCCTCGAGGTTGTGCTGGGCTTGTTCTTACCCTGCTGCTATCTATGAGTGAAAGGTCTTCTGTCTGTGGAGAGAAAGTAAATATTTGTAAATATTCCAGGTAAACATTACACTGGAATGAATTCTTGCACCTCATGTTCTTAAAATAATTTGTATTTATAAATGTACCTATATGGTACCCCACTATAGCCATCACCTTTTCTGTTTTGTGGAGGATTAAAACTCAATGACCTCGGAGTGGTATAAAAATGAAATAAGTCCAGTTCAGGAAAAGGAAAAGGTGAAGAAATATAAGCCTTTGTCACTGAGCACACTGGAAGGACCTGGGTGATACGATGCTTTAACCCTTTTCAGTTCCTCTCATTTCAGGGGAACAAGAAGCAGTAGAAATGTATAAGAAATACGTAGGAAGGTGGGAAGCTGCTTCCACTTTAAGCATTGATTCTTTAGGATTTAAGACACGAACTTTGAAGTTATTCGATGAAATAATCAGAAATATTATTTTAATAAAGAAACCAATAAAGCTTGCACACAAGCTGCTTTTGAAATCTCATTGGATGATTGGATACATAAATATCTTTTGAAATTCAATGAGTTCCCAAGTTGTGAGTTCAAGTTTGCATGGGATTAAAGCTTGGAAAAAAAGGTCAATTTTTTGAGATGTCTTTTCTATCTTTTAAAGCAGATTTTTTTTCTTTTTTTTTTTTTTTCTGTTGGAACTGCATGCAACTGCACTAAAGTTGATTAGCTAAAAATAATGCAATAATGCACTTTGATAGCTTGAAATTATCTTTTTGTTTGCAAATAGGAAAATTATTAAAATCCCAGTGTACAGTTCTAGAGTACTTATTAATTTCAAAGTTAATGGTGAAATTAATAAATCCTAACTAAATTAATAAATATTTGTACTTACCTCATGATGATTAAACCCTGCTTCATGTATGTTTCCAGGACAACTTGGCATAGGGCTGCTCTGTCTCACCATTTTCATCTTTGAAATCATTATGTCTGACTTACCTTGTGCTTTAACACTTAGGAAATCAACCAGCACATGGTGAAGTAGTTACTGTCACAGCCTGAAAAATAAATAAAAAAATTAAGGAAATAGCCTTGCTTAAGCTGAAGACCTTTAATATAGAATCATAGAATCATAGAATCATAGAATGGTTTGGGTTGGAAGGGACCTTGGAGATCATCAAGTTTCAACCCCCCTGCCATGGGCAGGGACACCCTCCACTAGCCCAGGTTGCTCAAAGTCTCATCCAGCCTGGCCTTGAACACCTCCAGGGACGGGGCATCCACAGCTTCCACAATATAATCGAGCCTTCTGGTGTTCACAAAATACATTATTACCTTGCAATATACTGGGCTGTTCCTGGCAAGCTACAGAGCTCAGTCTTTCATTTGGAAGTGTTGAACATCAAATGCTTAATTGGCTCAACCCAAAGACTGAATTTATATCTGAGGTGAAAATGACTTCTTAAGTTTCCTAAGGCCAAATTCATTACATTGAGATTTCACAGCTTAGAGAGTGCAGCAGCTGACGTTTGTGCAGTAGCCCTGGGTTTCTTCAATATATAAAAGAGAGAAGTGCCTGGATGGGTAATGCAGATCTTGTGTGAGCTGTCTCAAGGCTCCTGTCTGGATAAAGATTGTAAGGGGACCACACTCCTAGGATGGTTGCCTGAAAATAAGTCAAATGAAACTGATATTTTTCCAGTATTACTTACAAGTAAATCCTTCACAAGATTTTTGGTGCAGTTTTAAATAGTTCAAGTCATTGTCCATGTATCACGTTCCTTCGTATGACTTTATACAGCTGGATCAGGATTTTCCAAGATGTGGAAATATCTGGTTGCTAGAAATACTTTGCTATACACATTCCCTTCGATATAGATGTAACAGTAACTGTATGTCACCATTCACTTCATTTCATTTATTCCACATGTTGAAATGAGTATACAGGATCCACTCATCAGTCTTAGGCAGTACAGCTTGAGGACAAACTTCCACAGTCTCAGAATAGTTCTTCTTTTCAGCAATTTTTACTGTGCATGTGTGTATATGCATAAACACACACACATATGTTCATGTATATGTAATCAGAATACAGCACAGATTGCCTGATTTCTCTGTATTTGTACAGCTTTAGCCTTAGAATTCAGATTAGCAACTGTTTATGAAAGACTCATGTGGTTGTACAAAACAGTGAAAACATGCATCAAAATTTAATTGTTTGTGAGGAAATGGAAAGAGGATTTTAACTTATAAATTCCAGCTTGCTAAGATGCACCTGATGTTGTCTAAAGAGCTTAGACTGAAAATATATATTGCTGTAGCTAACTAAAACTGTAGATGGGACTTTTGCTATATTTAGTAATACATAAGGTTTTATTTTTTATGCTTGCATGCTAGAGTTTGGCTAAATAGGTGAAATGCAGAATGATTAATTTAGCCTACAAGGGTATCTGGCAGAAGAAACAGTGGCTGAATAGGTTCAGCAATGTCCAGGATAAAATGTAATGACTTTTCCATAACTCTTGCCCCACACGTCCCAGCGTTGCACACTGAGTGTCACAGCAGTGTTCTTTGCTTCCCAATTACTTGAGGAATAATACATCTCAGCAGAGGAGCTTGTTTCGCTGTTCTTCTAGCCAGCTGTAGTGGACTCACATGCTGCAGAGAGAGAGAGCAGAGCTGGTGATCACCACTCTCCACCATATAAACCCAAGGGAAAGTGGGAAGAACAGTTTTGTGACACAGGTAACACATCCAGAAAAACTGAGAGTCTTTGAAACATTTTTATTCAGTATTAAAGGACTCGGGGTATGATGCTTTAATTTAGGAGTCATTCTGCTATTCACAGCCTGGTCTAAGTAGTTGCACTGAGGAGCAATCAGCAGTTTCTAACCTTTGCTGTAACTTTTGCGTAGGGCTGTAACACACACGAACAAGTGAGGAAAATATTATTGCAGACCTATGCATAGTGTGTACACCGTGTTGGTATAAGGTCATTTGTCAACATTCTATAACAGGCTTGAAAGCTTTGGCCTCCACCTGGCATCTTTCCATTTCTTGAAGCTATGGGTTGGCCTCCTACAATGTTTGAATACAAAGCCAAATTTCTCAGTTTTGGGGGGCACTTCCCACCTAGGCTTTGGCAGGATTACAACTTCATTTGCTGCTAAAGATGAGTTATTATTTGTGGTGTTAAGTAAACCCATGAAAAACACATATTTTCAAGTTCGAGATTCAAATCAATATGGGTAAAATATGAAGTTATGCTTGGTGGTTACAAGTTAAAATGTTTGTTGATGTCTCTGTGTCTGACAACGATATAGCAGATTTTGTCCAAAGAATGTGTACTCCCAAGACAGCAGTGCTTGCTGTTTAGATTTTGTTTTTCATCATCCTTACTATCAATGCATGTGTTTACAATTTAAAAGTGCAAGTCTAAGGATGTTATTCTACTCGTCTTATTTAGCCAAAACTTGAGTCTTTTTCAACTTTGCTGATCAATTTGGACAAAAAATTTCAGGGTTTTTTATATACATTCAAACATATTTTTCTGACTTAATTTTCTGCAATTAAAAGTAGTTGACATGACAACAGTTGAAAGAAAAGAGAAGTCCTGCAGTGTTTTCTGTTGTTTATTTCAAGATAGGTTGAATAGGATCTTCCACATGTGTCAGAGTCTTTGCCTTCATACATTCAGTGTGATTCAACTACATTTAAAGGAAACTGACACCATTTTAGACATTGCAGGATGCCTTTACTAACCTGCAGGTGCTGCTCCAGAAGACTATATATCTGCTGTAGGTTCTGTTCTATACCCGCTTGTCCTGTGGAAATAAATATCTCCAATATCACGGGATACTCCATTGGTGTTGGGTGCCTCTGTTTGTCAGCTGAATTGAGACTTGATCCCCTGTAGCCAGTTCTGCAAGAGCTTGTCAGGGAGACAAAAGGTGACTTCTGTCATTCTCTATTTCTCAGTTCCTAGTTGCTATCCTCTTCAGCCACATGCAAGAGGTTAAAATTACAATGGGAAGAGTCTGATAAGAAGTAACTTAGCAGAACTATTTAATAGAAAGCTTGTGCATTTCTCCTCAAAGATTTGAAGAAGGATTGTTTTTTCAGCCATTTTTTTGAGGTAATCTTCCACATGCAGGGATGTATTCATTTTGCATGTCTTTAGTTCATGATGTTCGTATCTAACCTATCTCAATAGATTTTAGACATGATATAATTGTGGTTTTTTTTCCTGTTGGGAGCAAAAAACAGAAGTCCAGTCTTTTTATTAGTGAATGATGTGAAAAATATATTTTTGTTAAATTATATTTTATTTTGAAAGAGGTTGAACTTTGGAGTATAACAAGTATATCTTATTTTTTAAAAAAGCTAAAAAAAATGAAAATGCCTTCCTATTACCTCCTATTTCCGATTCCCATAGTTAGCTGCTGAGTTTAGGAAAAAAACTTTCAATGCAAATTTCAGTCTCTCTTACCCATGTTTAAAATTCCGATCTTCCAAAAATTCACTTAACTTTGAAAAACGAGCTCAGAAAATAACAAAAAAAAACCAAAACAGTGTAAAACGTGACAACGGAAAGCTGAGTATGGCATCCAAAATATAAAATTATATGTTTTAAAATTCATGCATGCAAGAAAACTAGTGACAAAGGATTTTAGGAAGGTTCCCGTTTTGTAAAGAGTCCTTCCTCAATCTATAAACTAATCAGCATGAAGAATTTCAACAGATCCTTTTTGAGAAACACATAGAAAAGGAGTGGCAGTTGAATTACCTGAATATGCCCCAAACAGAGGGACACAGATTTGACCATGGTTTGTTAATGTTTCCCATCCACAGTGAGTGTATGGAAGGCTGTTTCCTCCCAATGACAAAACTGCTACCCAAATCCCAAACATTGCATATGGCACCTAGGTACCTCAGTTTCCACAGGCAAAGTCTTTAGCCTCCCTAAGTATTTTTGCTGAGCACATGTCCTCAGAGCCTGAACTAAGAGGCTTTTTGCTGCTCACTGAAGTCCCATCAGGATTCGCAAGAGAGGCAGGAGAACACATACCTTGTTCTCCAGCTGCAGTGAAGCATAGCCTCACAGCACACTTGGCCTCTTTTTTCTCTCCCCCTCTCCCCACAGGATGACTGGGGTAGGGAAGAGGAGCTCTGCTTTTCCTCAGGAGCCTGGTAATTGAAGCACGCCTCTGGGAGACAGGAGACCTGACTTCAAAGCCCTCCACTGCCCCATATTTACCACATTCCAGGAAAGTGCCAGAATTTTCTGGGCTGGAAGCCCTCTAAATCCTTCCTGTTCCATCTTTCACACATTGCATAAAGTGATTAAATATGCATTGGAGCGGGGCCTGGGTCAGCATTTTGGGCTTGTTTTACCTGGTGCTGCAGAGTCCTGGGCACGATCCTCTCTGACTCTCTTGCTCTCTCTTTCTTTCCCTTTGTATGAAATCAGGCTGTGCAATGTGGGTGATCTTTAGGAGGAGAAGTTGTAAGACGTCAATACCAAAATACTTTATGTCTTCCGGTTAGGTTCCCGTTAGACCCATGGACTGAAGTCCCCACAAAGAAAGGATAGTGTTGAACAGGCATCAGGGGAATCAGTTGTTGTTGTGTTTAAAAAAAACCAAACAAAAACCAAACAACAAAAAAAAAAACAAAAAGCTTTCTGTCACAATGAAATCCCTGTTATTAATGGGAAGCTACAATGTCTAGATAGTAGAAAACCTGCATAATATTTTAAAGAAGACATCAGTCATAAAACCAGGGCAAGACAAAACTGAAATATGGGAAATCCCATGCAGACACCTGCATGGTTTGGGAAGACTCACTGGAGTCAATCTGGGCTTATTTATGTTCATCATAGTGCTGTTTTTATGAGACGAACAGCTCCATTCAGAGCCATGAAGCATCTGTGCTGGTCCTTAGTGCATTTTGGGAGAGCTGAGGTTCCTCCACACAGGACCAGCTCTTGTCTTATAGGACTTTTTAACTCAGGCTCAGCACAAATCATCCACTTCTGTCCTAGGGTCAGGAGTTTATGGAGTGGAATAGCTACCATGGAGCAGTTGTCCATGAAGCAATAAAGCTTATTTGACCTAAACTGATTTTATATTGAGACAGCTGAGATAGCTTCTGTCTCTATATTCAGGACATGGTTAATCCAGCATCTGGGCAGGGTGATAATTGAAAGCTGATCGCAGGCAGGCTGGGAACTAACACTCAGGGTAAACAGATGCAATGGTTCAATTGGGAGAAATGGTTACATATGAAGAATGGTGGAAGGGATAGTGATTCAGCTTGGACAGCCTGGGTTCATGTGACGATGTTGCATAAATTTCTATCTGCAGCTTTTAACACTACTTATTTGGGGTGTAATCTGTCCTGTTGAAAAGACAGATTCCCTGAAACAGTGAAAATTGAGCAGACCTCACTTCATGAGACAAAGCAATAGAGACAAAGGAATTGTTCTAGCTGCCTCTTTTGTTTGGGAGCTAATTTGAAACAAGGAAAAAGAGTTCTAAATCCTGCCCTGCCCTAAATCACAGCTCTGTCTCTTGATTTGTGCTGACATTGTTTGCATGCAAAGACTTTGTTTGGTGCAACCAAATCAAGTATTTTCTTTCTTTCTAATTATTATTTTTTTCATTTTTTTCCAATGCAAGTAAAATAAACACAGGCGTTAAGACAGAGATGTTGTTATGCAGCAGCAATTTTTGCAGTAATGCATAAAGTTAAAGACCCTAATTCATGCTCAGTGATTTCCAACTCAGGATGTGTGTGGTAGAATTCCCAGGTGCAAAGTTCATCTGTGGTTTCCTTAATAAATACATGAACTGCCGTTTATGAAGAGCAATTTCAGGGAACTCCTAGGTTGCGAGGCTGCAAGAACCCAAATCCCTTTTAAAATGCAGAGGAGAGTGGGTGCCTAAGTCCCTTAGGGTCTCTTAATCTAAGAGCCTTAGGCACCCATATCCCATTGATTCATCCCCCCCTCCACCTCCTGGCAGAGCACACCTTGCCTCAGCATAGTGTGTCGGTCATATATCCCCGCTTGAAAGAACGCTTATTGCAGCCAGATAAGGAATATTCCTTTGGCTCTGGTTCAGATGGATTTGAAAAGTATGATTTTTCTTGGAAGAAAACTGAATCCCTTAACTGTTTTCTCCTGCCACCACAGCACAACTACTGATTTACAACAGCATGAGGTCTACTTTTCCATCTACATAATATTTGGGGAAAGCTTATGGCAACATAACGTGTAAATTAATATAAGCAGAATGTGTTTGCTTTTTCTTCCTGCTTGTCTATACAGAGATGATCTTGACAGTATCTGTTTTGTGTTGGATGGTGAACATCAGGGGTTCTTTACACTGATGTTTGCACTGCAGGTGACAGCTCCTATTTGCCTACTGGGAATAGGCTTCACAGTTTACACCATCTGGGAGCAAGAAAACCCGGCAAATCCACTCCCTCCTGGAGGAAAGCAGGCACCAGGATTGGTACCATCACCTCACTGGATGTTTACCAGAGGAAGCCAACTTTAAAACTTGGATGACTGTCCTGAAAAATGGTGCCAGAGAGATGCTGTGAATCAATGTGTTTGGGTAGCCTAACCTTACCTCTTCCCCAGCTGGCACAAGAATTTTTCTCCTGGGCTGCTCTGAAGATTTCTCTGCCTTCTCTCCAGTCTGATGTCTGGGCTTCCCAGAACAAGGTGTGGATCAGTATCTTGTCGAGTCAGTCCTGTGCTTTTAGACTTTCTCCAATCTCCTGCTCATTTCTGTAATTACATATGTAGCCCCAGGGGTCAAAGAGATAAAGGAAACAGCAACAGCAACAACAGAAAAAAAATATTAACGAGCTTCAAGATTGATGATTGTTCACTTCTGTTTTTTTTTTCCAAAGCTCTGCTACCTTTCTGGTATTTACCTATTTCTTTTTCTTTCCATTCCAGTGGTCAGGGATTGACAACATGCTCTACTGGTCGGAGCACACAGCTTTTGAATTTTTACATGTTTTCAATTTGAAACATTCCTAACTTTCACAGGAGGAGAATTATAAGGCTCCCTTTCAACTTCTTGTAATTTATTACCTCTTTCATGAAAGGATTAAATGTGTTTGCTACAAGCCCAGTCTTGCATTCAGTATAACCCCCAAACCTCTATCAATTGTAATGTGGATTTTTGTGAATATACACTTTTCATGTAATGCAGTTTGGTGGGTCTTTGGAACAGCACTTAAAAACTTCACCAGAATTCAGTTTAACCATATAGTTAGTGAATAAAACATGACCATCAACATCAATGTTCTTGTTTTTCATAGATATGTTGAAATCTGGTGCAGCATATGTTGGTCTACAACATAAGTCCTTGTGCAACAAGTTATAGCATGCAGTTACCTGTTGTTAACATTGCAGATATATTAAACTCTTCATCCCAACAAATCATATCATTAGTTAAACATATATCCTTAGTTAAGCATATTTTACCGATGGAGAAAACTATTATTACTCTAGACAGATTGTACCAGTAGTTAATTTCTCTCACTCTTACATAGTAGCAGTTTTCTACATGGAGTCCGTGTTTCCTCAGTATCCAGATCATACGTACAGAATTTTGTCTACTAAATTGAAAAAAAAAAAAAAAATAAAATAAAATAAAATGATAAAACTACAAAACAAAACAAAATATAAATTAATTATCACATTTTGTCAGTGTTCCAGACTGCAGCTAAGTCCCTTTAGTTTTTTGATCCTGTCACTCTCAGGAATATTTCTTAAACTTTGAATTACACTTCTGACTTTTTTGTGAACTCTTTGTAGTTGTTTAAACCTGTTTCTTAAAGCAGAGGAACTCTAACAAGAAACAATATCCTCAGAGTGGTAAGCATGGCTAATACAGAGGTAATGCAAGCTTCCCACTCACTTCCCTTGGTTTTCATTGCATTCTCTTTTTGATAAGCATGAATCAGACTGGGGTCATGACCAGGTACCTCTCCAGAGTGACAACCCTCCATTTGCACAGTCACTGCACCCCAGGAAGCACTCACATATTCTAAATGCATTGTCTGCATTTTTATTATAAGTTGTATAAATTTTTATGGCCAGTACTAAAGACAATATTAACCAGTTCTTTTTGTTACTCTTCATTTTCTTCTTACTCATGATTTACCATGTGAAGATAATCTAGGAGTTGGCTGTTTTCAAGCCTGTTGATAAAAATATTGGACGGCAATGTAGTCTAACCTAGGAAAAAAAACTCTCTAGAAACATACCCAATTGATAATTCCCCATTAATCTGTTTATCTGGCGACTTAACAGCTAGCAAGGTTTTAATCTTCATAATATGTCATGCATTGATTTTATAATGTATCCATTTCATAGAATGTTGCATGATAACAGTCAAATACCTTACAATGTTTAAATATATTGCATCATTTACCTTTATCAACAGGAATGCATAATCTCATTGAAAGATAGTTTGACAAGAATTGTTTTTATAAACCCATGTTGACTGACTTTAATTAAATTACCCTACTTCAGATTTTGAGTAATAAAGCCCTATATCAGCCATTCTATTATTTTTGCCCTGTGTCAATGTCAAACTGTCAGGCGTATAATTACCAGATTGTCCCACTTATCCTTTTAAAATATTCGCACAGCATTCGCTTTTTTCAGGTTCTCTGGAATACTCCAATATGCTAAGACTCATGCAAACAAGTTAATGATAATAATTATAAACAAAATGAAACCAAAACCACCATTATCCAGAGATTTCCTCATCTATTTCTTTTAAAACTCTTGAACTTTATCCTGACTTAGATATTGAATTAACACTCCCAAAACTACCCTCTGTCTGTAGGTAATCTTGGACTGGAAAGTATAGTTTATACTATTTTTACACCAGTTTAAACAGCTATTAAGATTTTTTTTAATAAAATATGCAATTAATTCTGCCAATTCACACCCCAACACAAGAGGTCCAAGACATGTATATGTTTGCATGGCTATAAAATTATCACAGTTTTTCTATGATCAGAAAAAAACAAACCCATTTTATTCCTAATAATACTTTTAACATATCAGCTGAATCTAAGCTGTAGGTCAATGTAATCCGCCACTTTCGTCGCTTTTTCACCCAGACTGTCTGAAGCCATTGAAAAGTGCTGTTCCCTTCCTATGTGTGGAAAAACGTTTCCTTCTACAGAAAGCCCATCTTTGTTTGCAGGGAAGTGATGTACACCCAGTTCTCACCTCAGCATCAAGATGGCACATGATTATTAGCATGCGTACTTTCCCCAGGAAAATGGGAAAGCCTTGTTGGTTTCCTTGTCTAGTGAGCTAAAAGGCAATCAAATGAGTAAGTATATGCATAAGAGGAACTGGGTACCAAGCCCCAGCTTAAGCAGATTTTAGGTGTGGCATTCCTCCAACTTTCTATAGACATCAGCTGTGTAGGCACTCCCAGCTGAGCTGGTTGTCAGTGCTAAGGTGAAGTTCATCTCACTCCACCTACTTGTGTCAGATGAGCTGCACTCTGGAACAACTTGTTTCTCTGCTTTGGTGAAAAGGAGCTCCCCTATTGCGCACGTGCATCTTGAAGATGTCTAAAATTAGTTTTGATGATTCCAGCTTGTGTGCCCGTCTCTAAGACTGACAAACCCTTCAGTATATGACATTTCAGATACAGAGTATATGATACAATAGAAAACACAAGTGCTGGCACTGTTGACACCAATTTCATGTTTAGAAAACAACAGGTCTATTTAGGCCTTGCAAGGAATACGTGAAAGTTCCTGTCCAAAATAATTTCCCAAGCCAGTCCACATGAGGGTATATCTTTCTGTGATTTGAGCAACATTTTCTGAAGGTCTCAGAAACTGCTGTGCTTAAATTTTCTGTGGATTTACTCTGGGTTTATCTCTAATCCTCCTTCTGTGGTTTTGCATCCCTTCCTGGTGCTTGTTCATCTGCAGTATGGGACAAGCTCCAAGCTTTGAATTTTAGGTTCATAATCAACAGCAGGATGGTAAAAAATTGAGTAATCACTCAACTATGTACTAGCAGGTACCTAATTTAGATTTGTTCCATTTTCTTCAAAAGAGAAGAGAAGCAGTCTGATATGTCCAATGACTTATCAGAATAAGATTTTTCTTAACCATTTAGAGATTTGTTGATTTATTCAAAAGCTTTTTTAAACACTTCATAAAGTTGAGATGGATTTATATCCTTAAGTGATATTGTGAAAATCAAGGTTTGCAACACTTGCAGCCTTCATGTTTCCTAAATGACATCAGTCTGTCTTTAAAAAGAAACAGGACTGCAAATGATCTCATGTGTAAAATTAAAACAATGGTTAAACTTTTCAAGCGAGTCTCATTTATTCAAAAAATATTTGTATAGTCCCTATTCACAAACTCAGTCTGTTATTTCTTGTTATCTAAAAATCATGTTTGATTACTGGTATGTTTATTCATATGACAGTCACAATTCTAACCTCACCTGCCTGCACAAGATTTTTCTTTATACTCATTTCAGACCTTTCAGTGAAAACAACTAATGACTTGTCTGTCTTTGTTCGTTGAAAGAACCTTTTTGAGGTAACTCTGCAGAGGAACGAGGTGTTTTTTTATAGTTGAGGACTGTATCCAAATCTAGCTAAAATGAAGACTAGACCTAGTTCAATAATTTTTTGGTGGAAGGTTTTCATCAGGAAATTCCAACTCGTTAACACTTTTCGAAGTAGTATGCTGGTTTTGATAAAACCTTCATTAGGAAAATCAGTGCACAATTTTTGGTCAAAACCAGAAGCAGACCTGCTTGAATCCAACTTACCAAGATGCCAGTGGAAACACCCATTGTTTGCAAGAACCAGATTCAAATTCTGCCTTTACAGAAGGAAGGGCAGCTGTTTGAGCTTGAATTTATCTCATCCTTCATTAAGACATACACGTCAGCAGCTATTTACTATTCCATACTTCACTTCCAGTTTGAATAGGATTATGTTCAATATCTCTAATTTCTTGTGAGAAAGAATCACACTGATCTTGCTCCAGAAGAGAGGGTTCTTCCTTGGTATCTCTCTCATGTTCTACTTTCAGTACTTGTCGGCAGACCCATGATCTACCAGATCCAGGGCTAGATTCTGTCTAGGTCCAGAGCTGCTGCTGTGACTTTGTGTATTTCTGTTTGAAAATAATTTTAATTTCCTCATTTTCAGTGTATAAAATCACATCAAAAGGAAAGAGCTTCCTGTAAAAGATTCCCTCTGGTACATCGTCAACTGGTCTGTCTATTCATCAATATCTCGTCATAATTTTTACAGAGAGGTTTGAAGGAGAAAGTTTTAGAAAAACATCAAACAGGAGTTCGCTGAGAGTAATTCAGTGGTGGAAGATTAACAGTTCATAGGAAGGAAATGCAAGAGAAACATCAAGTGTGGGAAGAAAAGAGCACAGAAAAGGAATGCACAGATCAGACTGCATGGGTGAGAGGGTTTATAGGAGCACTTATGCAGTATAGGAAACAAGTCTGGATATGACTAAATGTGGCAGAACAGTCAGGGGCAGAACAGTCAGGGGCATTTAGATGACATAGAAGTGGACTATTTTCCTATCAATTTCTAAAGTAATCAGGTCGCCAAAAGTTAATTTCTATAAAGATTTCATGGTAGCCTTCCTCTCCACTCCCTTCATCCCTCCTACAAGAGAAGAGTCTGCACTCTGTAAATTTGTAGGTTTAAAAGCCATGTTTAAACATGACCTCTACCACCTTTGAGGTCTGCCTGTCAAAGGCTCCCTTTTGCAATTGACATCTGCTAGAAGCTTCAGGTGTACCCTAAGACTGGTTTTATGGAAGTGTAGATGAGAGGGATTTACTCACAAAAGCTGGACACAAACCTTATCATAACATCCTTCTTATTGGGAACACTGAGGCTTTGTTCAGAAGTTAAGCCTTATCTCTTTAAAAGAGGTATCTTAGACATCTCTTCTGAAGTTCCTCCAAAGCAGCATGGAGACAGGAATGCATATTTCTTTGTTGTATTTGCTTCAAAGAGTCTCATTAAACTTATGAAGTTACAGTGTTGAGTCTACAACATAATGGCAAGATGCCTTGTAATTCTGCCCTTCAATTAAGCTCTCACTCAACGGATTCTCCCAACCCCAAGGGCTGTGCTCAGGGAAACCTTAACAATCAAGAAAGTGAAGCATGTCTGTGTGTGGCATTAAAGTGGAGTGAAGAAGCTTAACATAAAGCCAAGGTAAAGCAAAGTAGATGAGAGACTGGCAGATAGATGAAGGGCTGAACCACTGTTTTTGTGAACCCTTAGGGTTTTCTTACTGTGTCTTGAATCTCTGCTGTTTAACATTTCTCTGGCTCCTGCCTTTTCCCTTGTCTGTTAGGTGAGAGACAGCTTCAGACGAACCAAACCCATATGCAGTTTTTAGGCCAGGTTCTCTGTGGATTTAAGCCAATTTGCACCAGTCCAGCACAAGGGCCCTACTGACCTTTCAGACAACGAATCCAAACTTTAGACGAAGTGTTGTCTTAAGCTTGCCAATTCTCTCTATATGGAAGCTAAAATATGATTTTCCTATTAATTTACTCAGCTTGAATTCCCTTAAGATGAAGGGCTGGATGTTTTGATTATTACAACATCCTTTCCTTTGGCCTCCAGACATGCAACTTTCTCTGCTCAGACCCATTCAGAGTACCGCACATCGTTCCTGTGCTTTTGCCATGTAACATTTCCCTTTCGCCCTGTCACTGGCTCTCCCTTCTCTACCAAGTCTAACAGAAGCTGTTTGTCTTCAATTTTAAGGTCTTTTCCAGGCTTCCATATTTCTTTCTCTTCTATTACCTAAATGCTAACTTTGTGTCCATCTAGGGTTTGTTTTCTTTTTCACTACTTGCTCACATTCAGGCAAGGACCTTCATGTTTCTTGCTATTTTCCATGAAACTCACCTGATTTCTAAACTTATTTTAGACACAATATTCTGTGACATTAGAACAATTTTTTGTACAACCGTCTGAGAAACAAATGTCTAAACCCTTCACCTGCCACAAGACTGAAAGTACAGCTATTGTGACACCATGGTACAGTCATCTTTACCTCATGACAGGCTCAATTATGTGATACATTACGGGCTTGTGATGGCCACAAATGCAGTAAGATGGTCAATGGGCACGCTAGGTTTTTGAAATGCTACTTTTTCTCTGAGTTAAGCGGCTTTACATTCCTCACCCAGAAGGAGAAGCCAGCATTTTGACCCAATGCTACAGAATATTTTAGAGAGCAGCTGAGAACAGACTTCCAGAACAATTTGTACTTTCTGCAACACTTTCTTTATCCACTTCTCAGAGTGGACTGAGAAAAGAAAAACAGTGCAGGCTGGTGACTGAATGGATTATTCAGATGGCACAGATGGATCCTGCAAGCCTTAGGATCAGGCATTGTCTAATTTTTGCTTGTAGAGCACTTAGTACAGTGGAGTTGTAGTTTGTGATGGCAGCGGAACATTATAAAAACAAAAATCATCATACTGTGAAATCTTTGTATGTCACAAATACTTCCTTTCCTAATGCATTGCCTTTCAAATACCTTGAGCCAGAGCTCTCCAGGACCAGTAGAAAGGTTAATTTGTACTTTTGTAGCTGTAATTGCATATTAAAAGTTCACAAAGCTCTATACAAAGTTACTGGATCATGTAAGGCCAGCTAAAATACTTTTTTTCTAAAAAATCTCCCTTTTAAGAACTATATATTTTCATGTTATCCAATTTTATCTATTTAAAATTTGGGGTGTTCTGTGTGTGCTGTTCATTTACACTTCCACCATAGTCAATGGAAAGGGTACTCATCTCTATAAACAGCAATTTTTCACATTTCAACATCAGTGAGATAGATGCATATAAACATGTCAATACTTAAAAATACTTTAAAAAGTCGCTTAGATGAAGTCTGGTAAAAGTGTCCTTACATAGTTTAATCACTAAAATTTAATATTTTCATGCAGTTTGGCAGCATGAGTGCAGGATTAGGCTAATGTATAAGGTTATGTGATTCTCCTACCTATGCACAAGATTCACACGGCTGAATTCCTGCTTCCCGGAAGTTACTATGAAACTAACCATTTATTTTAGTAAGACCAGAACTGAAATAAATGTAAGAATTCAAGTTACAATATATCACACTACATCTCTCCAAACACTTCCTAGAATGGAGCACAATTTAAAAAAAATTTGCTTCATAAAAAGTCATTCAACATACGAGGAAGGTCCCAACAACCAGAGTTAAAGGCAGTTGGAGATGTTCCAAATTCTGTCACCTGAGCAAGTCTGAGCTTCCCCATTTTTATAATAAAGATACTAGTTTTTAACCTGCATTTTAACTTTCACTATGACTAGAAATATGTAAAAAAACCATCATCATCAATAAAAAATGTCCATGTGAGCTTAATATTTTCACATGCTTGTCCAAGTGTAAGGTACACTTATACCTTATATATAAATGTCTGTATGGAGCACAGAAAAGTTGAAATAGTAGCTCTGGCTAGACTGCTTAAAATGAAGAATCGTGCCAAATCATACAGCAAAACACAAACCTTAGATTATACCACCAAGGAAGAACCATTATGGTAAGAATAATCATAGGTCCTTGGAATATCAAGTTGATCTGTAAAGAACATACAAAGATGAAATAATGCAATTTCCGCTGACTCATAATCAAAAACATTGATGCAGCCACCCTATCCAGACTTTGGGTTGAGAGCTCTCTGGCTAAACCATGATATTTTAGTGCATTTATTCATTGTCACACTTACAGATTTGGCTGCAGTGATGCACATCAGTTAGTGTTGGATTAGTAGTGCTCACTACACAGTTCATATACCTGGCATAGGTAACAGGGGCCTTTCCAAAAGATAATGTGTCAAAACAATACTACCACTTAAATTGTCTGAAAGGGAAATGTACTGTCGGTAGCACTTGGCCTTTCATATGTTAAACCCTCAATATAACCCCAAACACAATAAAACTGTCAGAATATTTCTTCTACCCGCTTCTAATAGGACATACATTAATTAAAACAAGCAATGTGTAATAGGATGCAGAACTTGCTCGAATGTGCTCACGTGTTGAATTTCAGAGATGAGAATTCCTCCAGATTTCTGCTTTGCAGTCAAACATTGGGTTTCTAAATCTCAGATTATAATGGGGGCATGTAGACTATTGGCTTCTCTCTGTAGTTCAGAAACAACTGACTATATATTGAAGTCTGGTTCAGATCTCCATTCTGTTCTAATTTTTCCCAAAGCTCAGAGCATCAGTCATCCATTCATCTCTGGCTGGAGCTATGTCACTGAGACTTCTCTACTCTCCAGAAGTGCCTTTGCTATGAACCTTTGATTAATAGTCACAAACTCTCGATTCCAGTAGAAAAGGTAACTTGCATTATATAGATGCCCCTCCTCAGCTGAGCTCTTTTGATCTTTGCAGGCATTATGAAGAACTTTATAAACAAAATATTGGATCCAGACAATATGTATAATATATGCTCCATCATCTAAAAAGAAGGGAGATAAAGTCTTCGGCTTAAAAACCTGAAATCTTCACGTCTCCTCTCTTTCCTCCCCACCGTGAAAGAAGCTATTGCCTAGCTCATCCACACTGTCATGAGTAATAGCATTTCTACTGCAGACATAGGGGTTTTTTCCGTTTGGTTACACAAGCCAGGAGGGATATAGGTTTAAGGGTTAGTTTCCCAAAGATACTTTATGCAATACACATTGGCTTAGAGACCAAAAATGTGAAATTAAAAAAGTTGGTTGTTTCCTTCTCTTCTGTTTTTGCATCTCCTTCAGTGAAAATGACAGACTTAAATTTAAATTCACAGTTCCTCTTTATAATAGAGAATAATTCACAGTGCTTAATATTTGTCATTATTGTTTCATGATACATTCAAGCTGTTCACTGTCTGAATTTCATTGAACAAAACAGGTATCTAATGGTAGAAGAATGTCCTTTTTTCATCTGTAAGCCAATACAGAATATCATTAAGGCTGCAACTGCTAAATCAATTGGTATTTTGTTCCATATTTAAAGTGGTTCCATTTGTTCTGTTGTTTAAATGCATATTTTTTGAGAATATGAACTATAGTGTTTCATCATACAATGAACTCAACGGTCAAGCAGATAACTGTCTTAAATTTTGTGAAGTTTATCCATTACCAGAGGTGTCTCAAGGATCTAGATTCTATTAAATCCTGAAAAAAATCTCACAGAAGATAGTGAACTCAACATAGAAAAGAGGCATTTCAGATATTTTTTTTAAATACCCGAATAAATATATCTGCAGACTTGGCAGTCTAAACTCATACAGGCTGTTCCCACAATAGGAAAAGAAAGGCCTAAACTCAAATCCTCACCTCAGTCAAAGTCTATACTAGTTCATCTTTTTTGTATTTATATTTCCAAATACATTTTAAAACAAAGTTATTCCAGCAGAGAGTGGAGCTACCATGGAAGCATTTCTTCCACATCTTAACATCTCTTCTTACCCTTTCCACCTAGGGTAGAGGAAAACTTGCATCTTTTGTTTTTTTTGCTGATTCTTAAAAAAGCATCACTGAGCATTTCATGTTTAACAGAGATTTAGGATGGCTGCTATTTTTGATGGGTTTTTTTCTAAGATGCAGATTTTTGTCTTTCCTGAGTTCGAGCTTGTATGAAAAAGACAACACTGGAGGAATAAAAAGTGAGAAAAACCATATCCTGCTCTCTAATCTGTTTGTTTTCCCTACTGTACTGTGGCATCCTCCTTGTTTCTCTTCCTCTTTGGTGTTACAGTAGGGCTAGATCCAAAAAGATCTTAGATTTGCTCTCAGAATGGAATCCAGATTGCTGTGCTAGGGGCCAAAGTTTTCTTTGCAACAGCAAGAAAAGAGAAAAAGATTATGATAAGCTTCAGAAAAGTAACCCAGCCAGTCCCCTGAGCAAACCCAGTTGATTGGGAGATCCAGGCAACAGGAAACATATTAGAAATAGAAGCAGTATGTTCTCTGAAATTTTACCTCTCTCTGGAGCTTAAGTACATTACTCCCAACTTTTGTGGTTGCATATTTAGTAGTAAGCAAAATAAGCCACAAACCATTCTGTGATCCTAGGATTAACTGGCATATGACATTTCAGCTAAACCCTCTTCCCCACCACAAGGTCGCCACAACAATATGGTCTATGCCTATGCTAGCTCCTGTATCATATCAGGGTATGGTTTACAAGAGTGTTACTTGGCTTGGGCTGAGAGTTCAACTGCTCCTGCCTGTGATTTGGCTGTGTAAGCTGTTTGTGACAGTTCTTGGGAGCATGCCTTGGCTTTGTCACTGTCACTAGTGTAAATGTAAATTGTAAGAGTATCTCCATCACCTCAAAATAAAGGAGGTATAAACTCCATACTTTCTAATGATTTCTTTAGTTGTTGTGCTACTTTCTAAGGGGAGGGAGACCTCAGCTTGTCTCATATCTACTTGTTTGGAACTTCAGGTCTCTAAAGTATGATTATTATATGTCGTACACACACGATAAGCCATATTAAATGATGTTCTCTACTTTTCTGTGACAAGACCTTTGCAAATACCACCTTGTATGAACCTCATTTTTCCCAGCACATACCACGACATTCTCATCTTCAGAGACTGAAGTAGCTGATCAAGTCTCTTTCCTTCTGTCTCAACTGTGTCTGGGACAGATCCAAATTAGCATCGTATATATTTAGCTCTTTGGTTGATTTAGGAAATTGCTGTCACAGAATTATTTTCTCCCTGTTGTCCTTCTGACTGTATTATTGCTTTGACATTGAAATGCAAAGAGGGAGATTAAACAAACATTAATTACCATTATTTTTACCATCCCCAAAGTAACAATGTGGAATATTTAGCATTTATGTGTAACGTTTGATTTAAGTAGGGAAAAGGCAAGCAATTGGAGGATGATAATTGTGAATACAGTAATCCCACGTGAGGCTGGAAAAGGGCAGAGCTCACCTGCACCTGCTGCCTTGTTCTCTGTCAATAATCTTAGACTCAGAGATTGGGATATTATGCTACAAGCACGTAAATTAAAGATGCAAAGTTCTTTCAGTATATGAAATCTTGAAAAAATACAAACATTACTTAATTCCACATAACTTTCAGAAATATGATCATCAAGTAGTTCACTTGAACAGAGACTCACAATAGCAATTAAACTGCAATGCAGAGCTCTTAACAAACAGTGTCTTGTATCAGCATTCACAATCGTGAGAACTGAGGTTCCCTGTGCAACATATGGAGAAAATTTCATCACTGACTGCTTAACATCAAATGTCCGAGTAGGGAGATAAAATAACCAAAAGGAGATATGTTATGAAAGTTATATAAAATTATGAGTAGTATGGACAGGGTGATGATGGCTTGGTTGTTTGCCGTCTTCCAGTACAAGAATGAGGGCACATCAAATGAAGCTAGAGAGTTAAAAGAAACAAAAGGAGGTAGGTCTCTGACAGTGGATAGCAGTTCTGCGAAATTCCTTGCCAAAGGATATTGTGTGCACAAGAATTCTATGTGGATTCCATCAAAGATCAGGCAAGTACTTAGAAGAGACATCTGTTGGGGGTTACCAAACAGACAAACCGCACCAGGCTCCAAAAATTCCTCAGGCTGAAAAGAGTTGGAAGATGGAACAAGATGAGGATGGAAGTATCTTATATTTTTGGTTGTCTGCTTCCTCTTCCCTGGATATCTGCTGAAAAACGCTCTTCCTTGTGTTTGCCTGTTTAAAAGTGCCTCAGCCCACTGGTGACACTGGTGACAAATCCTCAGAGACTGTCTCACACATTCTTCTTCCTTCAGAGCGGCTCAGGGAAACTCAGGGAAGGGAGGACCACTCTCCATAGATGCTGGGCATATCACACTGTGGTAATGACACCTTGGGTGTAGCTGGAGTCCTCGATCCCTGCTGAATGTGACTGCACAGTTTAGTCTGGATACTGGTGGTCAGGGAATTGTTACTGGGATGGGTGGTGATTCAAGCAATTTGAGGACTGATGCTGTTGGAGGAGATCATATCTTGCTCTCTGTAGATGTAGGGGCTCCAAGACCCACTCTGTTCATGCCATAAAGCTGGTTTTCTGTGTCTTTTTATGGGGCAGGGTGCAGGGGGAAAATTGTGCAGTGTGAGATCTAGGGAAAATCATCTGCCATCGGCACACCGTATTCACAGAGCAGCAGTGAGTGGGATCCATGCTCCTCTGGTTGGACACGCCTTTCTTTCTATTATTCAGTTTGAATAATTGGCATGTCAGTTTTATAAATTATTCCCATTAGGATGAGACCTGCTGCAAAAACAATCAAGAAATAAATTCTAGGCTTAGTCAGCAGGCAGACAAAGTATTTTCAACTGTGTACACAGTTCACTACTGTTTATAGCAGAGAAAGTGATGTTATAGCCTCCAGCAAAGTCTGTACCGAGCACTCTGAGAACACATCAGAGGAGGACCTCAGAGGAGGGATGGCTCCAGCACACTCAGTCCAGCCAAAAATTGTCCACATTAAGAGAAGAATAATAGCTTAATCATCCCTCTTAAACTTGTCACTGATGTAGGGAACATAGGCAAGGATCAGCTTCCAACACGTGGCCTGTGCCAAGCCTGGATCAGTGCTTCTAGTCGATGAAAGCAGGGGCGGATACAGTTCTGCAAAGGGTGGATATAAGGTACCCCTAAACCCTTGCTTAGCGTCCTGTTCCTGGCCACTCAGACTCCCAAAGTACACTGCTGAAATGGGAAAAGTGGAGATGTACCCTCCATTTGAACCAGTGCAGCTGTTCTTATGCTTTTGACAGAGCTTGACATAGACACTGAAATTCAGACTCTCCATTTCCAGTCCTTTCTCCAAGGTTGGAGACATATTTGTACTTTCTCTCCTTCTTTCTGACTCTAGACTGAATGTCACAGATGAGGCCGGCAAAGAAATGCCTACTTAGTGCATCCAGAGTAGTATTTACATGCAAGGATCAAGTCACTCAGTGATGCCGGGGATAAAACATTTTCAGCCAGAAGATTCAATACCTGGAAATTTTAATTTATTAAATTTAGTTGTTGAAGGTCTTTTGGAGTATTCAGAAGAAAGTGGTAACTGCATAAGAGTTTTTTAAAAATGCTGATTTTGGCCCAGTGGCTTCCATCGCAGCAGATGAGAGCATTCAGGGCTGTGCTTGACCTTCAGAATGACCCATTCCTCTGTACCGCAGGAAATCCCTTGACAAGCTGTTCCAGCAAGAGGCTGGGAATGACAACGTCAGCCAAAAGGGAGGAGAGCTATAGAAAGGTGAGGCAGGGAGCACACTGCAACAGCCCTGAAGGGTCACCCAACATGAAGTGTGCTTTATGTCACTGTGTCAAAATTATCTCCCCATGGGATGGCTGTCTTCTGGCATACAGACATTATTGCTATGGAGGTGACAGCCTATTCTAGATCCTCAAGTGGGGGAGGTAAAATAGAATAGATCATATTGTAAGACTGAGGTTAAAATAAAATAGATCACATTGTAAAATTTCCTGTCCCAAGGGCAGCTTAACATATGTCTGGAAAATAAAAACTTTTAAGACAATTTATTTTCAAAGGTTTGTCCTCATCTGTCCAGCGTATTGTAGTTATACATTTGCCTTGAGTAACAGCTTCCTTGTTCTTCCTGTAAATTGTGTTTATGCACACTTTTTTAACACAGAAAGTTTCATAAGGATGAAGGTCGGCTCCCATCAGACCGTCACTACGGTAGGACAAAATTGTTTTGGTTAATTTGCAGCCTTGGAAGTTGACTCAACTGAGAATAAGCACATAAAAATCCAGCCTCAGCCTCTGATATCATACCAGCTCTGATATGTACGTAGTGCACCCACTAATTTGGAAATCCACCAGAATTTTCCAATCTCTTATAAGAGTAGCATAATTCAGAAAACAATATACGTCTCAGTGTAGATATTTAGCATTTTGGCTCATGTTTTTCCATATTTTATAGTCCAGCTATATACCAACAATCCTGAAATATAATGCAATGAATCTCTGCTGTTTATGCTAAAATTGTTATCTAGAACAAAATGAAACTAAAGCTGTATTCATTGGGATGAGCAGGGTTCACTTATATTGTTAATGATCTAGCATATTCCATATAATTTTACAAGTAAGTTGAGATTTTCTTTTTTTCTTTTTATTTTGATCATCAGTTCTTCTTACATTACATATACACTTGCTTTATTAGTTCAAGAGAATAGATAGTGGATGATAATATACAAATACTTCTCTGATGAACAGTTTGAATGAGATTTCTACAAAACCTACTGGGATCATAACATTTTAATCTCTTGTGAAGCTATAGAGTTCAATTGGAGTAGAACTCATAAAACAGACTATAATTGAAATCACTCTTACTGGAGGACAAACTTTTGAAGCCAACATTATTTGTACATGATTAACTGTAAAAATCTTGAGGCCATTATTTATTTTATAGGATTGTGTATGATGTGCATAATAGGGGAGTTGTTTGCTTTTACCTGTTTAAAAGTTATGAGGACATTTATAGTCACAAAAAAAGATTGTTATTTTTTGTAAGTTATAAAACACAACAAAAAGGAAGCAAAATAGTTACGGACTGTTGCAAAAAATCTAAAGGTAGAAGTATGAATTAAGCAATTAGAGATCTATTATGCCCCCACCAAACTTGGAGAGGAAAAATGCCATTTCTAGAGGTCATGTAAGTCCAAGTTCTCTATTGGCAGAAAAAAAAGTACACAATATTTTGAGAGGTCTGTGGAGCTCTAGACTATATGCCAGCAAATAATTTTCTCTAGTGTATCTGCAAAAGCCATCAGCAGCAGAACAACGTCAGGCAGCTTGGAGCAGATTACTGGCCCTGCAGCACTTGCTGAGAAGCAGGGCTACTGGTACACAGTGACGTGGCTGCTGCAGAGCCATAGCCTTCTGCTACCAGCGGCAGTCAACTCACAGCGGGCTTTGTATATGTGTATGCAGGGTGAAAGCTGAGGGAAAAGGCATTCCCTGCTTTATTAAACTCAAGGCTCATAGTCAAGATGGACTTGTTACGACTCTGGGATTGACAATTACATGTAGCTTTAGAGTTTAGGTTAATGGAGTGAATTTTGTAACAGTATGGACTGTAGCTTACCATCATAGCTAATTTTTTTGGCTGGTTTACATCTTTTACATTGCTAAGCAGAAAGTCCTGTTGTGCTCCTGCTTCTCATAGTGTATATTGTAATAGCAATTTACCATGAGGCAGTATCTTCGGTAATCTAAATTGGCTTGTCCCCATTGAATTCATTTTCTCTAAGCTAACATTGCACCAGCTGAGAATTTTTCCCCCTGATTTTGCTCAAGAAGGACACAAAGCAGACATGAACTAATGGAGTTACAAAGAAGTCCTTTAGACTGACATTTAAATAATGGGTTACCAGAAAAAGAAAAACTTGTTCCAATTATTGCCTTCTTTCTACTTCATACTTATGAGCATCCCTCTGATGTTTAAGTATACTTTGATTTTATTCATTTGTGAGTAAAGACAGTCTCCTTCCAGAATTTTCATTAATGTTGATTCTTACAGTCTTCCCACATCAACAGCTCTTTATCAGAGTTTTATAGTACCCATATCCTACTTGCTGTTCAATAATCTCATTTATTCTTTGAGCTTATCTTTTCACTTAGGGGGACTTTGTGCCTTGTTTATGACTTGTTTACATGGATCTCCTTAGTTACACATATGTTGATATAAGCTTTTGGATGAACTTTTCAGGCAATCCTCTCGAGTCTAGAATTCACCACACCTTTTTGTTGAGTGATGTCCTCCTTTGCAATTGCTGCCACTTCCTCACATTTTAAACTTGTTGTGGGCTGTTACACCAGCTAAGAAGTCAGTCCCAGAAATGATTCTTACGCTGTTAATTGTGAGGTAAACTACTGCTATTGTATGAAAATGGCAATCATGTCTTTGAAAGAAGTAGTATAGCTAAAACAGCACTCACCACTAAATTATTAAAAATAATCTAATAATTACTTTAGGTGAGGTAGAGATTTTGTGTTGTGCTGTTTCGTGGTAAAATGGAAGGGGGTATTAGAAGTCACTCTTATAAACTGGATATACAAACAGTTTTCATTGCAGATAAGGAAGGAAATGATTTTGCTTTGGCTGCACACCCTGAACAAATGTTTCGTTGACTCACAAATTGTCCCTACTCTGAGCATTTTTGCTGGGAGGAGGTGGAAAACAGGATGTCAACATCTTATCGCTGAAAGACTGAAACACTCAGAGCTAAATATCGGAACAAGATCTGATTTCTGAGAGCACAGCCACCTGCAGAGAAATGCACTGAGCTGGCTTTTAATTCAGGCTTGCCTTGGTTGTGCACCCAGAGTTATCACTGAAAAACACTGAGGTATCCTTCCTGATTTCCAGATGCCTCTCCAGGAGTGTAAAAAACTATGTCATGTCTTGGTTGACCTGTGGAGTCTCAGACTGTACAAGGAGCCTATGTACAAACAACTGAACAGAGCCTCTAGTCTTTACAAACAATGCGTCATGAATCACATTAGCATCTAGGGTCAGGAGTAAATAGAAACATTGCACCTTGGGCATAATAAATTCAGACTCTCAATAACACCCTGATTCAGGAACAGACACTATCCTGAAAACAACAAGGTGACCTGTCATTATCAACAGCTCTCCCATACTTTCTCTTATCTATACAGATGTGAAACAGAGGATACTGGAGTTGGATGTTGAAAGCTGTCCTGGCAAAGCTCTTAGACTCAGAATTTGACAGATCTTTTATTTTTAAAACCTGTTTGTAAAATTCAAGAGTTCTTTAAAAGGTTTATTTTCCCCTCAAGGAGTCTAAGCAATTGGTGCCAATAAACCAGCTGTCAAGTCCCAGTATTATATGTGTGTGTAGAGGGGAGTTGGATTAGTGGAAAAATTCATAAGAAAGCACTTCAGTGTTGAAATTTCCAAATGGTTTGTGTTAATAATAAGGGGGTGGGGAGAAATCATTTGAAATAATTGATATGTGGATATCTTTTCTAAAATCTCAGTCTTAACTGGACTAATTCTAAGACATACCACACAGCCATGGGTTTGTGTTGAAGGACATTATTAACTCTTATGGACTCCAGAATGGGTAATTAATTGACTGTATACTGTTATCAATCTTTAAAAATACAAAAAAATAACAGTAAAACCATTTAGAAATCCAGAGGAATACATAGCATCTGTTTATATGGATCTCATTAACCCCATATAAAAAAGGGCAGATAGCGTTTTGAATGTTAATGAGTCACTGGAGAACAGGGAATTTAAATTAGATGGATTAAAAGGACAAACTATCTAGAACATCTGCTAATTTACCAGTCTTAAAATAAACTTATGATAACAGCATCATGTGCAGTCAAATCTGCCAAGTGTCATTTATTAAGTGAAGATTTTGGATAAATCCTTCACAGAAAATGGATATTTTCCAAAAAGACATTTGATTGAAGGATCAGACAACCTCCCCTATTAGTCTAATACTACAGAGTTTTGGTCACTTGGATCAAAAAATTAGGGTGGCAGTAATTGGATTATTAATTGTCTAGCTATAATCATTTGCTCGTTTCTCTGAAGCAAAACTGTTTTTTCACCCAGTCTACCATATAACCTCCTCCTCTGTAAGCCAGAACATGAGGATTGCACTGCACTGTATTGTCTTCAGCCACTGAAGTCCTGTGAAGCAGCAGCTTCCAGAGGACTGACTCTCATCTGCCCCTGGGCAGGAATGACCCCAGGCACCAGCACAGCTTGGGGCCAACCAGCTGGAAAGCAGTTTTGCCAAAAAGAACCTGGGGGTCCTGATGGACAAGTTGACCATGCACCACCACTGTGCCCTTGTGGCATAGGCTGATGGTATCCTGGGCTGCATTAGGCAAAGTAATGCCAGGAGATCAAGGGAGGTGATCTTTCAGCTCTACTCACCATTGATGAGTCGTGTCTGGAGTGCTGGATTCTATTCCATGCTCCCCAGGACAAGACAGACATGGATTTACTGGAGCCAGTCCAGCGAAGGGCTGTGAAGAGGATTAAGGTACTGAAGGCTGAGAGAGCTGAAAATGTTCAGCCTGGAGAAGAGAAGGCTCAGGGGGATCTTATCTTTGTGTATAAACATCTGATGAGGGGAAGGGGGTTGGAAAGATGAGGGAGCCAGACTCTTTCCAGTGCGGTCCAGCGAAGAGAGAAGAGGCCATGGGCACAAACTGAAATACAGGAAATTCCATTTAAACATAAGAAAGAAAACATCTTTCTTTGAGAGCGGTTGAACACTGGAATAAAATGCTCAGAGAAACTGTGGAATCTCCATCCTTGGGGATATTCAAACCCTGATTAGACACAGGCCTGAGCAACCTGGTTTGAGCAGGGGGTTGAACAAGATGATCTCCAGAAGTCCGTTTCCAAACTCAACCAATTCTGTGAGTCTGTAATTCTTTTAGTTTCCCTAACAACAGATACATGTGATCCTTTAAAAGGCTGGAAGGGAAAAATATTCTTCTCTACCCTTCCAATATGACAGCAAAATGTTTTTCCAGTGATAAATGTGATTCATCAATTTACACAAGAATGACAGTTTTTTAAAAAATTATGCCTACAGACACAGTTAGGCAGCTAAATAGCTAGCTACATTTTTTTAAATGTTGAGCTTTACTCCCTGAAGTGTTAAGAAAATCAAGCCAGTATTGGCTTTGCACCCAGGAATCCCAAGTGTGTCAGGTGGTTCCTTTACTGTTTAACTCTTTTGCATTTTTACATAAATTGCTTCTCTGGTCCTGTTTCACTGTTAGCCTGAGACTCATGCAATCTGCATCACTGAAGTGAAACATTTTTTTTCCTTCTTTCTTCAGGCAAAATGAAAAGGGGTAAAAATGAATCAGACTTTGAAGGCAGAAGAAGAAAAAAAGGGCTCTGGAGAAAGAATTAGCACTCTGAAGTGGAATTTGGGCTCTGAAAAACACGCTTGTTAACAATGGCCAGGCGACAAAATCCTTACTGGCTCTTCCTTTCGAGGTGTCTTCGTTATATTGCTATAAATTTAAAATGCATTCTCCTATTTGTTTATTTCGGCAGGACTAAGCAGAGTTGTTCATTAATTGTGATCCAGAAAAATGGAAGTTCCTGCAAATATGTTTTCTGAGCTGAGCCATTGGTGTTAGAATCCTGGTCAAATTCTCTTCTCAACATCACTTTTTTTTTTTTTCTTATGTGACTACCAGAAAGATATCAATCAGTGTTTATGCCATACCTTAATGGTTAGATCGTTGTCTGCAGAATTTACAGAGCTGAGTTTCATTTCCTGTTCAGTCTGAAAGGGTCCGAATTCAGAAATTCTCCGTCCTAAGGAAGTTCTTTAAGTCTGGGGCTGAGCTGGGAACAGACACTCCTGTATTCCTCCTTTTAGTATTACACTACTAAGCAAAGGAATAAAAGATTTATGAGATTAGCAAGTAAGACACTAAAAGAAGTTTAATCTTTCAGCTGAAAATGAATAATTTTATTTTGTTTCCTGCTTTGTTCCCTATTTAAACATTTTACATTAAGCAGTGTTAAATGGGATACAGAAATCAGAGCCCGAAGCATCATGATGTCTTCCATTCAGCAGGGATGGATCTTTCCTTCAAAGCACAGCTGAGAAGGAGCTCGTGGTGCCTGCACAAGGGTTAGTTTGCTTCCTAGCAAGTAAGAAACCGGTGTTCCAAGTCTATTTTAGCACTAGGGATTCAAAACTCCTTTCCAGAAGACTGCCTTACGCACAAAGACAGATTAGCCATTTTGGAAGAGGTTAATCGTTGTTTTCTGATGTGCAATTCACAGCCCAGAGGCAAGCACAAGCAAAATGGAAGTTACTTTGCATCACAGCAGTTTGGGACGTGGTGAAGACCTAGTTTTTAAGCTCTTCCTTGCGCTTCTTTCTTTTATTTCTGTTCCAGTGACTGTTTAATGTAAACGGCATAAACAGCTAACAGAGCAGGAAATTGAACTCAGATGTAAGTTGGAATCCTCTGAGGTGAAAGAAAGTGTGAAACCGTAAGGCCCTCCCTTTTGTTGGAGAGCTGTCTGAATGCTCAGCTGTTGTGAAAATGCTAGCATAGTGCTGGAATGGCTCAATTTAAAAGATGTGGGCCTGATTTATTTTTTTTTCCCCCTAGATAACATTTTCATGGAGCTGATATTTCAAGTGAATACAAATGCCTCCATCTTAGCTCTGACGCAGAGACAGACTGGATGGCGAGGGAGCATTCAGGTCCACACTTGTTATTGATGGTTGTGATAGAACACTCCAGGGTATCTTTCCTTATATTGTGTAAGTACTGGATTGCTCTAATGAGGCACCTCATTCTCCCATGTTCTGTAGACACAAACTTGTTACTCAACTCAGGGCACTGTGATTTAGTCCCTGAGGACAGACATCTAACAGTCAGGTGAAGTGGTGTCTAACTTGAAGGTGTCTCACCACTTCACCAGCCCAGGCTCCATACTTTGCAGCTGTTTTTTCAGCTGGAGGATGACTCTAATCATACTTATGTGTGGCAATGAGCACTTGCAGCCCAAAAAGCCAACCGTGTTCTGGACTGCATCAGAAGAAGCATGACCAGCAGGTCGAGGGAGGTGATTCTCCCCCTCTACTCTGCTCTCATGAGACCTCACCTGCAGTGCTGCATCCAGCTCTGGAGTCCTCAGCACAGGAAGGACATGGACCTCTTGAAGCTGGTCCAGAAGAGGGTCACAGACATGACGAGAGGGCTGGAGCACCTTTTATATGAGGAGAGGCTGAGAAAGTTGGGGTTGTTCAGCCTGGAGAAGCAAAGGCTTCAGGACAACCTTATAGCTGCCTTCCAGTACCTAAAGGTGGCTACAGGAGAGACGGGGAGGAACGCTTGATTAGGGAGTGTAGTGACAAGACAAGGCGTAATGGTTTTAAGCTGAAAGAGGGTAGATTTAGATTAGATATTAGGAATAAATTTTCTCCTGTGAGGATGATGAGGCACTGGCCCAGGTTGCCCAGAGAAGCTGTGGATGCCCCATCCCTGGAGATGTTCAAGGCCAGGCTGGATGAGACTTTGAGCAACCTGGGCTAGTGGGAGGTGTCCCTGCCCATGGCAGGGGGGTTGGAACTAGACAATCTTTAAGGTCCCTTCCAACTCCAACCATTCTGTGATTCTATGATTATCTGTGCATTTTTAATGTATTCACACAGATTTCTAAATGTTGACTTACAGCAAAAACGTTTATAATCCCGGTGTAAATCTCCTGTTCCTCATTAAAATGAATAACATACATTTATATGGGTATAATTCATTTTGCATTGAATAATACAGCTACAGCAAGAACTACAGCTGTAATATATCTTACAAGGTAAAGATCAACAAAAAATAATTTTATGTGCCGTGCCATTAGCAAATCACTGATTCTTTCTCCAGGTTGAGGCAGGCATCTCAAGGGGGGAAAATATTTCTAGAATGACAATAAATTAGTGCAACAGTAAACATGCAATAACAAATTCTTGGATTAGAGTAATATGGTTTTTTGACTCCAGAAAGTGGTCAAGATAGTTGGGAAAACTATTTGGATGCAATCAGAAAAATAACCCATGTGACACCGGAATCTAATACATGCAGACACAGGTTTTAATCCTTTCTTCATTGCTCTGTGTATGTGAAGTAGAAAAGGATCTAAAAGGAAATTGGAGTGCAGCAGAAGAGAGGGTTCTTTGAAAGTACAGCTCTCTGAGAACCTGACTTTGCATTCTCATGTTTATCATGTTCCTCATCTAACCATCCATCTAAGACATATCGATGTATCACACACAGTGACTAAACCAAGCACAGCTTAATGAAGATAAACTAAAATCCCCGTCAGATAATCAGCTGGTTTAAATCAGTACAGATCCATCAATATCAACAGCTTTTACTAACTTACACAGGCTAAGAATCAGGTCCTGTGTGTTAGCATTTCGCCCAAGCCCGACTTGGAGTCAATTCAGCTAAGTTGTGGGATGGAGAAGATGTTTATAAAAAGCCACTCTATTCCCTTTATCACAGACCATAGTGGTGTCAAAGTGGCTCCTTGCTTAGTTTAGGAGCAGCCCCAGCTGGGGTATCTTTGCTGGCTGCTGCAGTGCAGCAGCTTTCAAGTCAGTAGGACTGGGAGATCCTCACAGGAAAGGACAGTGTAAAAAGGTAGAAAAGGTGAAGGGAAGAACAGTCGGGAAGCTGCAGAAAGAAATCTGAATGCTATTTAAGCTTTCCACAGTTTCCTGTAAACAGTGGACAAGTATTTTTGGCTTTTTCCAAGTCACTGACCAACATTTGAGTCTCAGTGTTTGAATTTCCATCTGAGTCAATACAGAATTTTAAAGCCATTCATTCCTTCATTCATTCACCTAGTCTCCTGCCTCTGTAAGAGCACCAGAACAGCTCTACAACTTATTGCAATGCCTTTTTGCTTCTCCAAAGTCCATCATAATTCTTTTCTGTTATTGGGAAGAAAAACAAACCCAAGCCCAGATTTCTAAGCTCTTCCTTCCTCAAAGGTGGCTGAAATATGGATTAACAGAATGTTTTTAATTAGTGATTACCATCTTCTGATATCATACTATCTGATTCTTTTGGGGTTTTTTCCACATTTGCAAGGACCCTTTGTGGCCACAGAACAGATCTGTTTATTGCACAACCTTTTTCTTCAAAACAGCTCCCTTTTTCTACAGATCTTGCTCCATCTTTCCTTTCAATTAATTATAGTCTTTTTTTTTTCAGTTTCCAGTATTAGTGTGGTTTGTTTGGGTCACTATTTTTCTGTGTCATCTCATTTTTTGTTTCCTACAGCAAATGAGATAAAACAAACAGACCCATAAACTACTGTGGAAAAAGGAAATTTTATTTCTGCTTTTTAAATCATGCATATTTTTTTCTGAGGTGCATGACCATCAAATTATCAAATAATGGACTTCATCTTAGACCCATTCAAATTCATTGCACTCTTTCCAGTGAAAATCTTTTAAAGAAAAATAAAATCAACTGTCTGTTTGCCTCCAGAGAATTCTAAAAACAAATAACTAATTGTTTATAATTTCTCCCTTATCAGAAATCAGTCTGGGTATGTTATTTTTTCTTGAATTTTATTTGAAAAAGTGGACGGAAATTCTCCACTTGGGAGGGACTGTTCAACTACCCCACATATACAAATTCATGACAATTTTTCATATTCTTCTGGTAGTTGTGGTTATTCTGTAAAAAATTATATCAACATGCTATCTTTATCTTAAATTCTTTCATTTTGCTGTCAGAAACATTCATCTGTGTGATGTTTTTAAGTGACCAAAACCTGTCCATTGTCTATTATACAGAAACATTTGAGATTAAGAATGCTGTCTTCGATAGATAGATAGAAACAATGTTGAGAGACGGAAAATAACTGCAGGATTTGTACCAAGCAGTACTGCAATCTGACCCTTTTCTGTTGTGTTTACTGGCAGCAGTGCAATATTGATATCTAACACACACAGTTTGCGTTAAAATTGGTGGGAGCTATTTCAGTGGAGACGAGGGCACGTATTAGCCCAATGTGTTTGACATATGTGCAGCCTTGCACCAGCCATGGCAGAACAATCTCACATGATATCTCACCAGGTTGTCTTCAAGTACTCAGAGAAGGGCCAGCTATTCAGTCCGTGTAAATGAATACATCTGTATTGACAGAGCATTTGTATGATTTTGTCTTGGATGAAAATCTGGTCCTCAGGCTGCTACACGCATCACACTTTCCTTCAAAACAGCTCCCATTTTTTCTAGTGGTTCTGATAATCCTGAGAAAAAGAGAGAGAGACAAAAGATTAAAATTAAGCAAAACATCTTAATTTAGAAGTTAAATATGGATTTTGACTGTCAACATGACTCAAGGTTATTGGAAAAACCAAGATGTGAATTCAGGCTTCTACCAAGGAAGGTTTGTCTTGTGTAAAACTCTTGACACTGTTTTCTACAGCCCCACACTCTTATGTTCTACAAAACACACCCCTTTTTTTCCAAAAGGAATTGCAGTAAAGAGAGGAAAAATGTTTTTCACATATATATACTACACTGCTTACAGTATTCTGATACTTCATACACTGAATCTTGCCTTCCGTTGAGTATACCCCATTGAAGTCAATGCAGTTTCCACTGGATAATTATTAACAGCATATGGCCATGAACTTACCCCTGTAATTATTTCCCGAAAACATGCATTTAGAGAAGAAAGAGACACTGAGGATACAGAAAACGAAAATGCTTGCACATGGACTTTTTTTTTAAATGACTACATATTACATACTGATATATGCTTGAACTGTCTTACTGTTTTGTTCTGAGGTGATATGCAGTAATAGTTTGCAAGGGGAGAGGAGGTAGAAGGATATGCCAAACATATGAAGAAATGAAAACATTTCCAGACTGGAGTTTCCTTATTTTTTTAGCATCAGTCCTAGAAAAATATCTATTTTGGCTAGCAGGCTTTGCTTCAACCTACTTCGAGGGCAACCTTTAGTATGATCACAAGCAGCCAAATACAAGCTGCTGTACTGCTACTGATTACACTGGTGTACATTTCTGTTGAATCTGGCCCGTGATAACTGCATCACTGGGTAATTAATGAAAACATAAATTAAGCAATAAAGTCACCAAATTGAAGAGTAAGTTAAGCCAGAGGAAGAAACATTAAAAAGGTCTAATATTGGGTTGAAAGACCTACATTCGTGATAGTTTTCCACTTTAAACTACTGGAAACAAGAGGTATTTCTCACTTCTTCGAAACATAGAGGATTTTTTCACTTCATCTCATATACTGTTAACATATTTAAGCCATGCTAAGCACTTAATTCTGCAAAGTATATAATAGCACACAAGTGTTATTTCCTTGTGAATCGTTAAATTAGGAAAGGTTATTTTTCTAATTGATTCAATGAATATATACATATGTTTGCATATGAGAGTTAACAAGTACGTATTACCTTGAAAATGACATATCATTTGTTTCTTAATAGCTAAATATTTGCAAATAATTTATCTCATACTTTAGCAATGTCAAGTTTTACTTTCAGGTACGTGCACTCACTGGAGGGGAAAATTGAATATTCTGTGAAAGTGACTGTGTACTTATTACTTTTCTGAAAGTACAATGTCAGGGAGAAATGCAAACATTCAGAGGAAATGGGTGTCTTGATTTGCATGCCTGAGGAGGACTGTCTCCTATTGTCAGGCACCCAGGTGTTGTTTATTGTGTAGTGTTGAACAAGAGCTACTGTGCAGGTCCGTAATTGTCACAAATCATATCAGAGATCAAATCTGGTCCCCAACTGTTAAGCTGTGTTTTCACTAATATCTCACAGTCCACTCTTTCTATCTGGATATTTTGAGTCTTAGTGGTGATATATTTTTCCAAAAGTCCAGATGGAATTTATTATTATTTGAACTCTTATAGCATTACGAAAATATGACCTTTCCTTTTTTAGGATTATGCTGCTTTCTTAACTCTTCGCGCCGTGAATTTTGTGTTTCTTATGACTGTACAGTTAAAATTAAAATCTCAAAGAAAAAAAAATTTAAGCATATTTTGATGTACCAGGGGTTTGCAGAAACCTGAGACCTAATTTTGGCTCTGAGTGCAGTGACTCTGTATCTTTGATAAAGCAGTTTGATTACTTAGTTTTTAGGTTGTGACAGTTGAAAATTTACAATTTGAGACAGAAGTGATATGTTTGTTGATTTGATAGCACAAAAATAGGAATACAAGCTTTCTTGAGATGTACACCTGTAAGCTGTTGGAGACACAGAAATACCACCTAAAAGCAAATTATAACATTATCCCCGTTCTAAATAATGCTTCTCCACTAATTTAGGAGTTTCCTGACAAGAGTTAACTAAATAGTATATGACACGCAGATGCAAATAGTGAGTTAGCACTGGAACTATTAGCTTTCCCTGGGCAAGAATCAGGATGAATTATTAAAGTGATAAATGATCCCTCTGTGTTGTCCATAATCCCAAATCCAACAGCAAAGTATTCAAGGGCTTAACGTTCCAAGCAAAAAAGAAACTTCAGCTGCTCCAGAGAAATAAAATTATGTCATACTTGCAGTTGTTCAAAAGACCTGGGCCATGGAGGTATGTAATGTAAGTGAAGGAGAATGAGTCAGATCCTCAGCTACTGTGAATCAGTGCTATGGCACAGGGGTGATTAGATTAGCCAATTAGCAATGCATGGTGTTAAACTCAAGAGATTCATAATCACAAGTGATTAAGGAACACAGAGCTTTACGCTCAAGACTGGTTTTCATCTCACATAAATTTGATGTAGGGGGCCCTACATGAGCAAGTCATCTTAGGAGTAGCTCTCTTAGGATAAGATAAATAACAGTTTTATAGCACCTATCTTCTTCCTTTGATTATCCAAAGTGTCTGCATCTCACTTAAATCGTGTTTTTATCTTTTAGACAATTTTTATCTTTTAGATAACAAAGTGAAATATGTTCTCTCCCAAATGCTTTGAGTTTGTGAGAGACACATGAAATACAGTGGCATCCTAAATTCAGTGTCTGTGAAAAGGTGCCAAAACAAGAAAAAAATCCACCCTGAAAGTCCAGAGAAGGGAGAAAAAGTGGAAAATTAGTTACAGTCTTCCCAAAACAGGCTGTGTCCAAAAACTGTGTCATTAGAACTAAGGAAAATCAAAACTTTAGGTCAATCTTTTGCAATTGTTGTTTGAGGTGGAAGGAGCATTTTTACTGTTATTTAAAATGTATTCCATGTTTAAGTTATTTTTAAAACTGTTTTCTTCAATTTCCAAGAAAAAAAATTGTTTATCTTGGAGTGGTATTATTTCATTAAGAGAACTTTGTAAAAAAGTATTCTGATGTTTTAAAAATTTGCCCGTATTTTCTCCAACTCCCATTCAGTTTTCCATTTTCTCCTTCCCCTATGCCTTTTTCCCTGTTTCTTATTACTGCTAAAGCGCAGAAAATAAGAGGTTGTTTTAACAACCTGTATGTTTGAGCTCAACAGAAGCTCTACATTTGAGGTGATTTTACTATCTGATTAAAAAAAAAATACAGGTTAAACTATAACAATGGAGAACAGTAAAGAAAAATTGGAAGGATTGTGAATACACACACACACATAGAGTATAAACTCAGTATTGTTTTCATCACACAACATTTTACTCTAATTTTTCATAGGAAGTGGAAAAACTACGCAGACGAATTCTGTTGTGCCTGGGAGGTCTGGTGTTGTTAGAGGAAGGGACCCAGCCCTGGTACCCCTGTCTCTCAGCACAGGTTAATGGCTGCTGCTGTGACCTGAGCTAGATAATTTAGAGGTTGTTTTGGGGTCTCTGTATTATGTTGCTGTCCATTATGCTGGCCTGTTTTAAAATAGATTTATGCATGTATGCATTGCGAGCACATTTCCAAAATAGATTATGTTTTTTTCCCCCTCTAAGTTACTTAAAACAACTTGCCAGTTAAAGGATTGTTTGTTAATTGCTTTATAAAGTAAATTTCCTGTTATCATCCTGCTCCTTCTGGAAAAAATATATTTAGTCCATTTTTGTCAGTGCCATATATATTGGGTCTTTTTAAAAACCCGATAACCAGATTATTTGACAAACTGGAATGTTTCCAAGACAGCCGTTTCAAGTTTCTTGGTAAATAGTTTGTACATTTGTATATATTTGTGAAATGTACATTATTTACTTTATAAAGTCTTCTGATCTTCCATATACTTCTGTGCACAAAGTATATTTTAATGCAGTTTCCCACTTCTTAGGAGCTGGCCTGTTCAACCCTATAATACCACACATGTAGCCACATGAAAAAAGGTTCATGAGGGATACCTTTGAAGTGTAGCCACTGGACATCAGATGGACCTGCTTTTCAAAGTGAGAAATACAAAACATTGCTGTTTATTTTCTCCATGAAAGCAATGCAGTCCTTTTTTTAGAGCCTATCCTGACATGAAAACATGCTTGACAGTTGTCACTGAGTGACAGTTTTTCAATAACAGAAAAAAATATTGTGAAATCCTACTCTTGTATATGGTTTGAGGTTTTGGGGGCTGGGTTTTTTTTTGAGGTTTTTTTAATTATACTATTTGACTGAAACCCTGTAAAGAGAAAAGGTGCTGTGCTTATGTCACCCTTGGTGTTCATTTAAAGCCATAGCTGTGTTGGCAGTTGCAGACAAGCCAAGCTCTGCCTGCCTTAAGCCTGGGAAGAACAGGTGGCAAGCCAGCTTGAGTCAGAAAGCTGCCTAGCTGCATGCACGTGATATTAGCTTGAGCTAGTAACCCCTGGACAGAAAGATTTTCCTGTTACCTTGCTGGATTTCACAGTATTGACATGGTCACTGTAGAGTCTTATTCTGCAGTACTTCTCTCTGCAGGCAAACATCTACCTTCACCAAACTATAGGGAGCTATAACAGCATTATTATTCTTCCACCCTCGGGACTAGACATCGTGGTGTAGCTTGACAGTGTCTGGCAGGAACAGGACCTGAAACTAAAGCCAATTAACCCTTGTCACAATATTGGGTATCAAGAGACAGTTCACCAAAGTTAAAGAAATTGTTTTTCTTCAAAATATGTAGAACAGGCTGAAAAATGAGGTATAAGACTGTAAGAATTTTCACTGTTCAGCAGGTATTTGCCCACTCTGCAATGTCATTTCAACTTAAAAATATAGCATCCTTTAAATAAGGCACCCCTGTTCTGGAAGAAATGCATTTTAAGCTTCTGATACAAAACACCTCAAGATTGGCAAAAATTCAAAATCACACTTAGATCCAGATCCAAATTTTGTACTGTTCCTCAAGAAGCTAAGCCAAGGACCCCTCTCCTAACATCTGTGGATATTGGGGTATTTGAAATCCAACTCCAAATTCCAACTTAAGCCACGCACTAATGTCAACAAAGTTAATGGCTTGTCAGCATGGGGCTATAAAACAATGTGGGTACTGTCATAATATTGATGTAAGGAAACTTTAAATAGATAGCCATTTTTCTGAATATAACAGTGGGTTTTTCTCTCAGGAAAAGTCATTAAATCAGTATGTCCAGGTTATGTAGCAGCCAGAGAAAATATACAATTGTGGCAGCCAAGAAATTACATGGAAAAGAAATTGTGCCTTGACCCATTGACTTTAGGCAGTGCCAAACAGTGACTGCCACTTTGTGTTGTATCACCTGGGCTGTATAACCACGAGCTATAGCTCACATGCACCTATAGTTGTATGGAAACAAGGAGAATATGTGTTTGACCTGCAACACTCAAGGGACTACTGGAGTAGGAGCCAGGCAGAGAACTTGCTCTATTTGACCAGAAGGACTGAAGAAAACAAAAAAGAGATACTGTAGTGGGATATACAATCTATTCTGGTTCCTGCCAATGAGGAGCTGTTCTTAGCAGTATATTTTTCACTGTTGAATCAAGCTCAGTTTTAAAGACTCAGGTAGAATTTCGTAGGTGATACATTACAAATTCTCAGTGTCGTTATTGTTGTTCATTTAAAGTCCCTGTGAGTAATACAAGCATTCTGAAGGATTATCTGCTAATACGACATAAAATAATTTGGTTTGTGCCATCGTAAAGATTTCCAACTGTTGGAAAGTAAGCTTAATTTACTTTGTAATTATCTGTACAAGCTGTGCATATTTAAGTATTTCAACCCATCTCTGTAATCAATTCTCTTAGCTTCTGAGTTAATTTTTATCAGCCTTCTTTTATTTTCTCCAAATTTACCATCAATTTGTAATCATGAAGTGCCAAAAAATTGTATTTTATATTTAATCACCCTTATGCATCTTTAATTTGTATTTTTAATCTACAGGAATCACATATCTTTTTAGTGAGAAACCATGGACAAACAACACTTTTTCACGCAGAGCAACAGCTACTCGATGTAAAACTTGTGCTTGGACACATAATAATTTTGCTGAGCTTTCGTGAGGTGTGCTTTGAGACCGTGTTCAGTCAGTACTACTATTGTAATTTATACCAGCAAATAATTTTGCTATTCCCGTCTGTGTTACATTAAACTCAAAGATACACATGGTGGGCCGAGTTCAGATAAAAATTTGGACTCTTTTTGGAGCTTCGGAGAGATAAAGCATTAATACTTTCCAAAACTTTAGCAATGATTTGGATTTGGGTAAGGGCCCATGCCTGATTATGTTTAAATGTTTTGACATGTGTGGTATTCTATTGTATGAGATAAATAGATCATAAGAACTTCATTTGTGCTGTTAATCTACACCACGGAAACAAATGACATGTTTCACCCATATTGAAGAAATTCAGGATGAACAGATCACAGCACAAATCATGTTGATACATAACATACACACATAAATTTTTGGATATCTATGTGCTCAGTATGATACTGTAGGGTCCTGTCATTTTTAAAGTTATTACAATTAAGAATTTACAGATGCGCCTCAGGGGTAGGCACTAATTACATGAGAGAGAAGTTTTACAAAACCCAAGCTTCTAACTTAGTCACTGAGATGAGTTTTCAGTTTTCTAGGCTTGTGTGAGGAAACACTGCAGCTACGTATCACCGTGGCAGAAAATTATATTTTAAGTAAGGGTGGTGGTAAGGGTTGGACAGCTTCACTCCAGCTCAGAGATTTGGTGCTGGACAGTCTATACTGACTCTGTTCCCCATTCTGAACTAGGATTTTCCAAAGCCTCTGTGCTTGTCCAGTGTCACCAGCTGTGATACCTTCAAGATGCTTGCTTGTGACATCTGTTCTAACATGGATCTTGATTTGTGTCCTGACAGTGGTTCATTAAAGTAGGTAAGTGTCTAACCTCCCTCTTCAGTTAGTTAACTTTAAAGAAACTTTAGAACTATTTAACTCCCTTGAGAAACTGGCCCAGAGTGCCCCAAACCAAGCAAGAAGCAGCTCTGCAAGGTGAGGGATGAGAAGGATTTAGCTGATGCCACTGATTTGCCAACATTCCAGAGGATACTGCAAGCAAACTCTGACAAAATGAGTGTTGATCACTTTCAATGTTTGAAAGGACAAACTTCTTCAGGGACTTTGATATATTTTAACATATATTTTAACCTATTTACACACTGCTCTTTACAAATAGATACAGCAGCACCTAGTCAAGAGCTTGTACCGTAAGTGTGATGTCTAATAACAGCTGACATTTACATCTCTTGCAGCTCACTGGAATGTTGACTGAATTGCTCAGTCTTCAATTTTTGCACTCCATCTGATCCATTTCCCAGAGATGACTACAGAGAAAGTACATAAAAGGCAAGAAATTTCAAATAACATTTCAGTTATTATGTGAACCTTAAGCTGATTTTTAAAAAATCCATTATATATTATAAAATATTTCATCTTATTTAGTCCTGACCTATATTTCCCACTTTTTCTCCCGCATTGCCCTTCATCTATAACTCCACCAGCATCTAATTGTAGTAGAGGATGTACTTACTGTAAATATTTATTATCTCTGCTGGTGCTACCTGTGAAAGAACACAGGAAATACCAAACTACACTATATCCATATTCCTCAAGTCTTCCTGCTGGTTCTGTCAAATATTGGGAGTCTTGAGAAGCAAGAATTCCCAGACAGGAAGAGGTGAGCTAAACTACCTTTCTTGTTTCTTGCCCTTTCCCTGCATTCTCCCTTTCTAATACTTAGAAACTGTCTTAAATCTGTATCACAAAGGGGACAGATGTAGCAGTTACCCTTGAAAAAAGCGTTGATCTGCTTATATGTTGCAAAACCAAACACAAAAACCAGTCACAAGGCTAAATTCTAGCACTGGCTGGTAAATTTGATTCTGCTTATATAACTTGTTAGTTTGTTTAAACATGGTTAATTGTCAGGTGTTCTTAAGTGTCATTAAATTGTGACACACAAAGTTAGAGCACAGAATCATGTTTTATGTACGTCTTTAAAATTAATGGATTATGAATAAACTCCCTAATTGCTCTGAAGTACAGATGGAAGCAATCTTCATGAAATTATAAATAATCACCATGCTGCTGATTGCAACAAGTGGAATTTAAGCTTGCCAAGCAGTCTTAGAAGTTTAATTAAATGTACTAAAAAAGCAATTTGATGCTTTAAAAGCCAAACTGTTGCATGTCACTGAAGCAAATCAAAACTCCGGTTAGGATTGCAAACCAATCTTTGCTGCTGATCTCAGAAATGCCAACATCCCCAGTTTAGAAATTTTACGCTTTGCAAGTTCAGTGCCTTGAATAAATGTATGACTTGACTTTTGGAAGTATTATTTAGGTGAAGACATACAGATAGGGAAGAATGATTCACAGACATTACAGATTCACATGCTTTGAAAGACTAGTAATTTTATATAGTATTGAGAGAACAGACCCTCTGTATAGTAGGAAAGAGTGAGATGTGCCAGATGTCATCAGGCAAGTTCAGACTTTACAGAGTGTAGAGGAATATAAAGGAGCTTATGTTTAAGGTTGTCCCTTGGCCCTTCATGATGTTCTGGATCTGTGAATTGGAGCTCAGGGTAACTAGACCAACAAAAAGGAAATTTGGCACAATCTTGCCTCCATCCCTTTCCAGAGAACTATCAGCCCTTCACAGACATGTGTAACCTGGCACTTATGCCCCTGATAGACAATACCTTCCTTAATGCGTTCTCCAAGTACTGCAGCGAGACAATGCAAGGTAAATGTAGTGCTTGACTTGGGAAGTAAAGCTCAGATCCCAAAAAGGTTTTATCTTATATCCATTCTTAGATACTTAAGTTAGGACTTAACTAGAGCTGAAATACAAAATTTGAAAACTGCAATACAAATAAATTTCATGGAGATGCCTCCAAACCCACACTTCTGTAGTGAATCTCTGTTTGACTTCTGGGGTCTATTTCTGCTTCAGGTTTAGCTGGAAACAGCACTAACCTGAGAAATTCAGAGGTTATTTCAATGTTCTTAAAATGTATCTGGAGCTTTTTTGCAAGACTGGATGGATATTCTATATGGTCTTTTTCTTCCAGTCTCCTTCAGACACAAATATTTTTGGTTGGTATGTGTGTATGTCCAGCAACCTTAGGGCATCTCAAATCAGGAAAGCATAAGTCAACTAGGCAACTGAACTGATACCTCAGCGTTTATTTTCTACCTAAACCTAATCAAGATTGATACAAAAAGCTACTCCCCCATCTGAGCCTTTGACTGACTGTATGTGGCCCATTAAAGTGCATCTAATGCATAGAAAAGTGATGACTCCTACAAAATCCATCTGAGGCAAGCCCTAATGTGCGAACACAGGATGAGTAAGTAATTGCAGAGGTGGCTTTTAATATAATAATGTAGCACTTAGACCACTCACATAGGAAGTGAGGAAACTGGTTTCCCTTCCTTCCTCAAGCAGAGGGGTTCGGGTCTATATTTCCTCATTCCCAGGAGGGTGGATGACAACCAGAATTTATGTCAAGAGGGTTAATGGGGGAGAGTGGAGACAGCTCCCACCTCTCCAGTGGGGAAATGGATACAAGATTTACTGTCCCCAAGAGTGAGAGTTAGAAGAAAAGAAATAAGATGTAACTGTGTAATTTAAAGGTTAGGACTTCTTAAGAAAAAAGGGAGTCACCAGCTTCGCTTACCCATTCAAAGACTTGTTTTATGTTTTCCAGTAAACAGTAATTGGAGAAAATTAGACTAGGAGTCAAAATCCTGTGTTGTCAACTGAGTATCCCTACTGAGAATGCCAGAAACATTTTTTTTTCCCTTGGTTCATGCTACCTCTCTCTGATCTGTAAAATTGTAGTATTTTTGAAAGGCAAAACACAACTTCAGTAGGAAAGGGAGTGTCTTGTTCTGTATTTCTGATTTTCACAATAGCAACCATTTTTTGGAAGAGAGGGGACTTCTCCGAATATAGGATGACACGGCCTAGCCACATGTTGAAAATATGCCCAGAGTGAACACTGATTGTAGCTAAGAGGCAAAATCCAGTGTTACACCTATTTGAGAATGTATATTACATGCAAGTACAGCTGTTTAAATGACAGCATTTAGCTTTGCATGGCCTAATAGGACCTGAGGCATGGCTGTGATGGACTTGATTGGACTCCACATGCCCGGTTACTTCTTGTAGGGCTAAATGTGGGAAAACAGGGACTTACTGTGATAAGACTGTGTGGTCTACCTCCTGAATTAATTACTAAGCAGAAGGTGTAAAAATGTTTCACCCTAATTGCAGCAGTAATGTTGCTAATTTGGACGAATAAAATATCCCAAATGAGCGATACTTTTTCCTCTGGAAAAAATTTGGTGCCTGGATGGTTTAGAAGTTAAAAATGGAGATCAATTTTTTTCATGGAAATTACAAAATGGAAAAGTATGTCTGCAACTATGTTTTTAAAATTGCAGCGTGTCTTTTTAGAGGAACATGTGGAAATGGTTAAATTTATAATTAGAAAAAGTAACAATGCAGTTTGAAAAGTGCATGGCAAAGACTGTTAGTGTCTCGTGGTACCTTCCCAATTAACTGCAAAATAGTGACCTTCAATTTTACAAGTAACTTCCGAAGCACACCTTAGGTTTCTGTGTTACACGTTAGCTCTCTAGCTGGATATAGCATATCAGAAGAGTTCTTGGACGCACTACAAAAATAAATGGGAAAGGAAGAAAGTCAGAGTTGCTCTAAAAGATTGTATTTTCAGAAGTGCCTTGCAGGATATTTGGCAATTTCTTTTCTCTGTAGAAGTGGCTACATAATGAAAGTACAAAGTTCCTTTGATCTAAAAAGTCTCTGTGGGATTTAATAATTTATATCAGAATTTAACAGCTCAGTGGAAACCCTTTTTATATACTGGAGTAATTTTGCTTCTCTTTGTCAGATCAGCTCTACTTGAAACAGAGACTTGCTATTAATGGAGCAGAACTATATTTCAATGTCTCAGGCATTTTGGTGGCTTTCATGCTACTATATTTCACTCTGGTCCCAGTTTAACAAAGATCTTAAACACATTCTGAAATCTAATCTTTTCAATGGGACTGAAGCCCATGTGTAGATGGTTTTTAAAAACTGAGCCAGATTATGAACTCCTCTTTATGATGCTTTCGATGAAGAAAAATACGTTAAGACAGATCCTTTTTCTACCATTTTCTGTAGTACATTGCTCCACTGGATTAAATGTGAAATAAGGCACAAATATGAGGGCTAGAAGGAAAAATCTTGTCATTGTCATCTGCATAATGCTATAGCAATAGGACTTGTACATATCTGACCTAGCATATGGAATAGATACCTTAATTTAAGATTAGTGTTGGGGTGTCTGAATATGTATGTTTACAGCTCAATTTGCTCCTCCTTAATTTGGATACCTGAAACTGTTGAAATTTCTGTACTCCAGGAGTGTCTGGTGTTCCTGTCTGACTATGAAAAAGACTTGAACATAGGCATTGACACTGTAGTTGTCTAAGGTTGATGGATGAGGTGACTTGCATCCTATGGGGCACTAACAGTGGAGGAGAGAAGACTTACCAGACCAAGGTCCTCCTGTCTTTTCCATCCTGCCTCTGAGACTGGGCAGTAGCAGACATGTAGACAAAAAAGAAAGAAACAAAGGCGTGTACAAAAATGTCTTGTCTGGAAATTTTTCCAGAAATCAGTGGTTTCAGAACTTCCTGATCCAGAATTTCTTTCTGGCAAGTCGTGTTTAATAACACCAGTTGGTTTACCCTCCATTAATTTGTTCCCTTTTACATCCTTGTATATTTTTGACCTCCATGAAATCCTGTGGCCATGATCTCTGTAATGTAATTACAAGTTGTGTGGAAAAAAATACTCCACTTTGGTGTATAACTTAATCCTCAATGCTTTCATTATGTGTCTGCCAGTTCTTGTCCTATGAGAAGGAGTGAATATTCATTCTCTGATTGTGTTCTGCACATAGTTTATGACTTTAAGCCCTCTGTCATTTCCCCCTATCAGTCATCTCTTTCCCAAGATCAAGAATACTAATGTATTTGCTCTTTACTCATATGGAAACCATTCAGATCTAGGCATTACTGATGTGAACAGGATTTGGAAAATCGGAATTCAAGTGGCTTTGGTATAAAGATCAACAATGGCAGAGGAACTAGATTTCATTAGAAAAAATCTTTACCCTAAGACTGTGATGTGCATCAAACCCCACACAAATATTCAATGTTCATTAATCATTGTGGAGTTTAATATATCAAATTTATTTGGCTATTACATGGATTGTAATCAATTTTATATGGATTGAAGCTGGTTATTGTTTTGGCTATTAGAAAAATAAATTCCTTCAGATGAAAAAAATGAACAGACTAAGTTACTTTTTTAGTCTCCATTTCTATATATGAAATCCTGCAAGTTGGAATTAAGGCCATGCTGACTCTTCGTCTCTGTATTAACAGCTACAAATCAGCCAGTATCTGACCGTCATTTGGTCTTCTCCATCATTGTGAGGAGATTACACTGTGACATGAATTGGTGGACTCAGTCCAAATCCTAATTGAAAGAGACATTGTTATTAACTTGCAATAACAGAAGAGAGCAAAAAATTGAACATACATGAAGATGCTTCATCTCCCTTAAGATATTTTTGTGACTCTGAAACCAGTGGGTTAGCTAAGCGTGTGTACTGGGTTTCTTCCTGTTATTTATTACCAGTATTAATGCAGCCCCTAGAAGCTCCCATCAAAAGCAGAGTCCCATTGCAGAATAACATGTTGGTTTCCAACATATTTTATGCACACATCATTCAGTGAGAAGTGTGTTCTTCCAAAGCAAAACAAAACAATGTGTCTTTACATGACTCACTAAACTTTGCTGCAAGAAATACAAAATAATTGAGCAAGACTGCAGTAACACTCCCAATACTTTGTCATGATTTTTAGCTGTATTCAGCAGAATAAAGTGACCCTGGTTCACAAACTCCCAAACTATAACTTTCAAAAGTGAAATTACACATTGAAAGAGTTCTGTAGAGGACATAACTCTGAAGGTTATTTTTTTAAATTGATAGGGTTCATGCAAAGATACAATGATCTAAAAGTGAACGCCCTTTTCTCCATCAAGTGTAGCAGGTTCAAGTTACTGCAATTTTACTCTCAGTGGTTCTGTTGGAGAAGATCATACTCACAAATTGTCATCCAAATTCACCATTTGAAATTGTGTGGTGGTTAGAGCCCTGTGCTTGTAAGCTGTGTAAAGAGAGGAAGAACATTATTCCCTTCCCTAAAGAATTCAAATACAGACCAGAGCTGGAGAAGGCAGGCAGGGGTTCAGGTGAATGGACTGGCAAGCAGGCTGTGGTCTTGGTGCACTGGCAAGGAAATCCCTGTCACAGATCACTTTAGCCTTACTTTTGTGTTCAATACTTTAGCAGAGTAGTATTCTGCTGAGCTGTTCTGCCTCTTGTTGGTCAGTCTTCACCCACGCCTCCAAAGTCAGCATGTGAGCAATTACCAGCTCCATGGCCATATAAAGGGCAGAAGAATATTCTAGGAGAGATTTGATGACAGCAGGGGAAATACTCCTGAGAATTTTAATTGTAAGGGTAACTGCAGACCCAGATAGCTCTCAGCTGATGGGCAGGAACAGCCCAAGAGTCAAGGACTATTCAGGCTTCAAAGATAAGAACATGCTCTGATTTAAGAACCTATTTCTGTGGACAAGGCTCTGAGAACTTTACTGCTGTTGAAGACTCCATCGGCCTTTTGTCATTACTGGAACTAATTCCTGGTTAGAAGGGCAGCAACATGGCTCAGCGACATTGAAAAATTTCTGTTTGTGTATGGTCATTTTTTCATGCATGCACAGAAAAAGAGATACAAAATACCTAGAATATCTCTGTTAATTGTAGACAAATTCTTTATGCAAGGATATATAAAAATTGAATACAGTTCTGAGGATTTACATCTCCAGGATAATTTCTTCATTGTCATCTTATTTCAGCTTGGATGCATTTATATATCCTGGCTCTAATGTCGTTGTTGTCTGATGTGATTCACATGTATCAGTCTAAATTGCAAATGAGCATGATGGACAAGGAGAAACTGTCTATTTCCTTTTGTACAGGAGAATCCACGACGTGCTTGGGGTACAAGACATGACATTGGGTTTATAAAGGAGCTATGACCTTTCAGAGCATCAGTTAAAGTTCATGTGGTTTATTACACAGTGCCTAAAACAACACTAGGTGCTAATATTTCAGTAACTATTCTTCAGACACCTAGCTTACATGTCAACACCTAATGTAGGTATCTTGGTCTGGAGCTGACTCTCACCATCTGTGAATACCTGGTTAAACTGATTTACGTGATGGAGCTGTAATTCTGGCAGGAACATCTTGTTCCCTAGCATGAGGAGAACTAGATCACAGAATCACAGAATCACAGAATCACAGAATGTTAGGGATTGGAAGGGACCTAGAAAGATCATCTAGTCCAATACCCCTGCCGGAGCAGGAACACCTAGATCAGATCGCACAGGAACGCATCCAGGCGGGCTTTGAATGTCTCCAGAGAAGGAGACTCCACAACCTCTCTGGGCAGCCTGTTCCAGTGCTCTGTCACCCTTACTGTAAAGAAGTTTTTTCTCATATTCAAGTGGAACCTCCTATGTTCCAGC